>CM035846.1:148138511-148403399 GCA_020510985.1 Pholidichthys leucotaenia | reverse complement strand
CAGCAAAAACCCTCTCTGGTCCGGAACTGAAATACTCGGACTGTGAAAAAGCCTTTCTGGCCACTGTATGGGCAGTCAAACATTTCTCCAACTATGTGGGAGGCCAGAGAATCACAGTTGAGACTCACCACCAACCAGTGGTCTTCCTTAACAGTCAACGCATCAGAGAAGGCATTGTAACAAATGCCAGAATAGCCTCCTGGTTGATGGCTCTACAAAGCTTTGATGTGGAGGTCCGCTACGCACAAAAGTTGAGAAGCCCTCTTGGCACAGACTTGGCTGCCTGCCAACGGTGCTCTGAGGACACTCCAGGACCATCCATTCGTGCAGAGCCACCTACAGTCACTGAAGACCCAAACCATCACTACTTTGACCAAAACATCTGCCAAGATATGGTCACCGCTTATGTCGAAGGTTGTTCTTTTCACCATGAAACTCACATTCGTGCTGGTGTGGGTGTGGCATGGCTGAACAATCAGCCTTGTGAACCCCACAGCTATCAACTGGGTTCCCAATCATCCCAGTATGCAGAAATCGCAGGTGTGCTCATTACACTGCAACTTGCCGTAGACCATGGCATTTGCACATTGGTCATCTGCACTGACTCTAACTACGCACGCCTCAGTTTCACTTGTCATTTGACACTCTGGAAGGCCAAAGGTTTTCTAACCTCCAACCGCAAACTGGTTAAACATCAAGACCTTTTCAAGGCATGTGATCACCTGGTCACCTCCAACAACCTCCAGGTGTACTGGAAAAAGGTCAGAGGTCACTCGCGCACACCAGGTCAGGACAAAGAATGGAATGACCTTGTGGACTCACTTGCAAAACAAGGAGCCATACAAGGTACGCCCTGGTCCTTTGATTCTGCTCAGGTGCCGACTTCACAGTCCCACCCACCCACCCCTACAGTCTGCGCAGTCACTAGGGCCCAGACTAACAGGGCCCAAGACACGACACAAACCACAGGTCCCCTTGCGGTTGACCCTGTTTTCACTGACGCTGACCTTATCTCTCTTCAAACCCTTGACCCTGCGATCCATAAAATGACACAATATCTCTCGGATCCTGCACTTAATGCACCATCCGACTCGGATCTCGCTGACACTCCGGACTTGAAACCACTTTTTGCCGCACGATCATCCTTGCAGCTGCAAAATGGCATTCTAGTTCATGTTTCCGATGAACTCCCTGCGCCTGCGCTTGTGGTCCCTCGTAACCAGAGGGGGGTGATGATTGTTCATGCCCATGATCTCCCAACTGCAGGACACAAAGGCGTCAAAGCGACGTACAACACACTCAAACAAGTGGCATATTGGCCATACATGCGAAAAGATGTAGCAGACTACATCAAGGGATGTCTCGTATGTTGCCAGTTTCAACCAACCAACCCGATTCATCGAGCACCCCTACAGAAAAGAGGCATTTCATTCCCATGGTCTGAACTCCAAATTGACTGGGTAGGTCCCCTTCCACGGTCAGCCAGAGGAGACAAATACTTCCTCAGTCACATGTGCTTTCACCAAATGGGTCGAGTGCCTGCCTGCTCCTAATGACACGGCAGAAACCATGGCCTACTTGTTGATGAACCATGTATTCTCTAGATTTGGTCTTCCAAGCCGAATCAACTCTGACCGCGGCACTCATTTCACTGCCGAAGTTATGCGACAACTGTGGAAAACCCTGGGAGTTAAAGCTAACTTCCATATTAGCCACCACCCACAATCCTCTGGACAGGTTGAAAGAACCCACCGAACTGTGATCAACATACTGAAGAAGTATGTTTCACCACACCAAAAAGACTGGGATGTAAAACTCCCGCTGGTCTTAATGGCCATCCGAGCCACACCCCATGAAGCTACGGGGGTGTCACCTTTTGAAATGATGACAGGCCGGCAAATGACTTTGCCCCTGCATTTACTCTACCAACCTGGAGAAGCCAGTGTTGCTACAGCTTACACTACTCACCAGTACATGACTGACCTGACCAAACATCTCCAACAGACTTTTGCCTTTGCCCAAAAACATTTGGACCGATCAGCTGAAGGACGCAAAGCCTACCACGATCAGAAAGCCTCACATGACGAACTCCAAGTGGGAGACAAGGTTTTCTATTATGCTTTCATTCCTCAGACAGGACAGACCAACGCACGAGCAGGAAAACTCGCTCGGAAGTTCCTCCCCAGGTGGACAGGTCCACACACGATCACAGATAAACTCTCTCCGGTCGTTTACCAAATCAAAATAAGCAAAGGTCGCCAGGACCCCATCTCCAAATGGGTCCATCGTAATCAAATCAAAGCTTACAAAAACCCCATGGGACTCGTCGGGGACAACACTGTTCCATTAAGTCAGTAAACAAACCTAAAATCTTGTTTGCGCCCGATAGATAACTGTTAGCTGACTATAAGCCTCAGGTATACTCGGTCGCATTTCTCCTCCTCAATCAGGTAACTGCATTAAACCTTCAAACAGGAAAGTTAACCCAAACTAACTGACTTCCTTAAAATCTAACTTCAGAAGATCCTGCAAAATTTCATTCAAAATAGTACACACAAAACCTCCAATATCACTAGCTTAAGTCAATAATCACAAAACCCTCTAAAGGCGATAAACACTAATAGCCTAGAGCTCAGTCTCTAACAAAGTTGTTCCACCTCTGAGAATAACTTTCACCTACTCCTCAGGTACCTCAAGAAAAGGAAAACCAACAAGAAGCTCAAGATTAAAATGAATCACTTCTATTTGTTTGCCAGGACGATGGTCCTCCTGTTTTTCAGTTTAGCCCTCTACCTAGCCCTCTCACCTGCTTTTGCCCAGTTAGAATTGGACAGAACCCAGACAAGAAGTCAACAATCCTTAGGTAGATTCTCAACCACGGCCTCATCATTAGGGCCCTTTGCTAGCCTTAGCACATCTACTGTTAAATCAGTCAACACCACTACACCGAAATGCCAGATAGTTGAACCACCAACTGTTACCAAAACTTTGCAAGATACTGTGTTGGTTTTGAATGTTTGCTCCAAAGCCTCGTTCAAACTCAACAAGGTCTTGGAATTGTCACTCTTCATGTCAGAGGGTGACCATGCTCACCCACATCTAATGCCTGTGTTTCTTTGAAAAGTAGCTAGAAATATTAGATTTTCAGCTAACACTTTGACAATGAGCCTGCCTTCACCTCTTCTTGCCCCTGTTTCAGATGTCACAAAGTTATTCCTCATTGCCACTCAAAGAACAATGATGACTTTCCATGTTCGCTCAGTCTTCCAGAACAAAGGTCTCAAACACCCTCTGAGTAAGACCTCTGTGGAACCACGGTTTAGTCCAGCTAAACCAATTCAATTCGAACCTCCTTGAATTACCTCAATATTGCTTAACCTAAACATCTACCTCAAATAAGCAATACATTTTTGTTTTGCATTCTTTGTTTTGATTTTTATCTTTCTTTATTTTTAGAATTTTTGAAGTTATATGCATGCTTATATACAAACATATATTTTTATATATAGTTCTTGCACTCCATTTTGATTTTTGTGCCCATTCAAACTGTTTTTAAACAATTATAATAGCTATTTCATCGTAAACCAAAATTCCTACCTCAGGTATGTAAGACTACGCACTTATTTTTGTAACCAGAATTTTTGAGTCATTTCAAGACAGATGCCTTAGCTTACTACTCCAAGCAAATTTTATAATCTACATTTGTCCATATTCAAATTATTTTTGGAAATTCATGGAAGTCCTTCCAGTAAACCAAAGTCAAAGATCTCTACTTAGTAATAGACACTGTTTGCATGCTAGTGTGTATGGACATCACAAAAACCTTTTAACCCAGTATTTAGGTCAAGTGTTGCCAAGGAGACGAAGCTGCCATGGGTGTGTACCAACGCTGACCGATGCTCACCATAGCTACAAAGGGGGGATCTGTAGCATCATCGTCTCCTCAAACCAAGACGGAAGATCACTTCTCTCCATTCTACAGGAATTTCACTTTATTCCTTCTACAGGAATACCACTTTTCTGCATTTTACAGGAATATCACTGGCTTTCATATCGACTCATCCAGGCCTCATCCAGGCCTGACCAAAGATGTTTGTTTTCCCAGGACCTCAATGTAAACAGTTGCCCCTTGCAGAGATTGTAAGGATCAGAATTTGCTTTTAAAGGCTCAAAGGAACATAAAACTCGGGAGACCAGACCTCCAACGTGAACACTGCATTTGGATAACATCCCCCTTTACAGGAAACCAGTGTTCTTAAAAGGGTCATAAACGGCTTAATCAGACGGGTTTATAACCTCCGATGTTTTCCAGATTTCCTTCCAGATCCCATGGACCTAAAAGAAATCATCTACAGCTCAACAGTACCTCCTAGCGGATACCTACAAAATGTGTTTCAGTACGTAGGATGACTTTTAATTTGTTCTAAACATTAAGTTTCTTTCAGCTTATCCTCTTCTCCCCTGGATCCTAAGGACACTGAAAATCATCCCTTTTATCACCAACCATGGTTTGCTGTACTACATTAAGCTTTGATCTAAATATGAATGCATGTATTATAATTATGTATAAGAAATGTTATATTCATGAGTGTTATTCAAACAAATGTAATATTGGAGTAATGGTATAAATGCATGATCACCAAATATTAGCCAAGTCATTTAATTTAGTTAGATTTTATATTGAGCACCTAATTTCATAAGAACTGACTGAGTGTTGATTTTTCTCTGCAGTTTCATGGGATGGTGTCTTCGTTTGATTGGCTGCTCTCAAACAAAGAAATGTTTTCACATTGGATAGCAGCCATTTCAAACTGCTTTTGATAAAGTCGATTGGTCAGTCTTGCGATCGGCATTACAAGTTTATGACTAGGCGGGGCCATTTAAAAGTAGTAGAAGCTGCCCTGCATGTAAGTTAAGTTGCAGCTATGTGAGAGAGAACAAGAGAAGATCAAAGATGAAAGAAGTAGAAGATTGAAGAGAGTAAGAGAGAAAGATTCAGGAAAAAACACAGGATTAAGAATTAGAAACACAGAAAAGAAGAAAGATTTTGAGAAAGATTAGGAACTAAGTTAAGATTAAAGAAGCAGAATAGTAATCTAGATCTCAGAGGAAGATTTTATTCCACTGTTTCAAGGTCCTGTGTAGTTTTATTCTATCTAAATTGTTCTTTGTGAAGTTTGTCAAATCCTGCATTAGTTTTTGGTTACTGAGGAGAAATCACCTTTTCTTTAGAGCTCGCTTTTTCAGAGAATTAAATTCTCAAACTTTTTCCTTCACCTCAGAAGCCATTCTTATCCTAGTAAATGTTTTTCTCGTTTTTTTTTTATGACTTTTCACGCCGTTAAAGTGGACCTTTAATTTTCCTAATTTAAAGTGAACAGAGACTGTTTTTTTTGGACTCTCCTTCCGGCCTCATACCTGCCTGACTGAGAAGTGGTTCCTTCAGTTTTGGGTCTATCCCGCTACAAGAGACTTCACCGATTCGGCTGGACTCGTTTCCAAGGACTTTTTCATGCCGCTCGGGGATGATCACTCTGCTGCCCTCGTCCTGAACAAGCCCCCGGCTGGGTCAACACTTCTGACTGCTGTGAGGAAGCATTGCAGCAGCCGCTTCCTCCCGATGTCCCGACCCTAAACTCGGCCGGTATCGACCCACTGAACACGTGGACCTTCAGCTGACTTGTGAGTGAGGCTCATTTTACTATCTGCTGGGTTAAAACGTGATGTCCAAACAATTAAATTACAATTGAATATGGCCCGTATTTCAGGGCTCAATTAGTCTCTCAGCCACAGGATAAAGCTATAAACTGAAGGAAGACTCTTAGTCATTTTTAAGTAACTGCCCTTAATTTTTGTAGATTAATCCAGAAGTCATTTTTAGATAATTAGCTTATGAATTTTCCCCATAAAATTGCGTTGTTTTGTTAAACTTTTCAGCTTCATTTACCGTTGAAACATAAGTCTGGTTCCTCCTTGGTTCTACAGAGGTGTAACGCTGGATTTTATGTTCAGGAATCCAATATCAGTTGATGTGATATCGTACGCTGTTATCATTTGAATCTGTTTATCCATCATTTGAATGCCATATCATGTAACCTGAATGAGTTTAATAAAAGGGTGAATGAGAGAAGTTGAAGTGTTTTCCTTTCGCATATATCTGTTTCCTAATCACGGCAGGAAAAGAACTCACTGAAACTTTGAGACTGATTCATTAAGGAATTGAAGGTACAAAATTAATTAAAATTAAAGTTAATATAATTGTCCATTAGGACTGGTGCCCCTTTTACGAGTGCTTTTATTTAATTTAGCGGGTGTAGAAGTGACGGTTTAACTCCGCCCCCTTTCACACCCACTATTAAATAAAATAAATAATTCCTGTACCTTATGACAAATATTTTATTGTACAGTTTACATTACAACTCGCTGGAGAGACTGTCTCCCAGCTGGTCTGGGAACACCTTGGTATCCTCTCTAAAGAACTGGAGCAGATGGCTGGGGAGAGGGAAGTCTGGGCTTCTCTGCTTGAACTGCTGCCTCCGCGACCCAGACCTCCGGAAAAGCTGTAGAAGATGGATGGATGGATACAACAGAATTCAAAAACATCATAATGATCTAAGAGATAACAAAAAATAAACAGCAAAATGTTCACTGGGCAGACAAACTGGACACGGCTCTAACCTGTGCCCCAGGAACATGACAGAGGCCCCTCCCCCCCCTCCAGGGTACATCACAAGAAAAAACAAACCTCCCACACACAAAGAAATGACCCACCCTGGGGGGGAAGGAGGGGGAAACCCAGGAACAGAGGGACTGAAGCTGGAACAAAAAACAAAAGAACACCAAAAGAAAACACTCATGAATTACACTCTGTCCACCAGGTGGCAACACAGGACTCTAAGCCTGATTGATGAGTGGGCGAAACAGTTCAGGTGGTCTTCCTGAGTCCTCCGGCCCCCGGCATGTGTGCCGGAACACATCGGGCGGCCTCCCCATGCCCCAGCACCAACAAAGCAGCAAGGACAGTTCCGGCAGTCTTCCTAAGTCCCAAGACCACCGGCATCTGTGCTGGGACACATCAGGTGACCTTCCCATACCACAGAACCAACAAAACTGAGGAAGCAGTCCGTCAGGCGGTCTTTCAAGAGAAACTTTTTGGGACACACCCACGGTGACCCCAGGCTGGGGCTGAGTTGTACCCGCGGTGGCTTCGGGCTGAAGCTGAGTTGCATCCATGGTGGCTTTGGGCTGAAGCTGAGCTGCACCCATGGTGGCTCCGTACGGGAGCAACGTTGCACCCTTGGTGGCTCTGGACGGGAGCACTGCAGCACCCTCAGTGGCTCTGGGCTGGAGCAATGCAGCACCCTAGGTGACTCTGGGCTGGAGCACTGCAGCACCCTCGGTGGCTCCGGGCAGGAGCAACGCTGCACCCTCGGTGGTTCTGGGCAGGAGCAACACTGCACCCTCGGTAACTTCAGCTGGAGAGGAAGTAGCACCCATGGAGATCCCGGGCTGGGACAGAATGTCCATGACGACCCCAGCGGGAGAAGCTGAACCCACAATGGTTTTGGGTGGCAAACCTGGACCCACAGAGACTTCTGGCTCAGGTGGATCTTCCCTGGTGACCCTGGAAGAAGGCTCAGGAAAAACAAGCAGAAGAACAGGGTCAGGGTCACTGGCAGCAGTGGAGCCCGGTGAGGTGAGCTCAGGTGCAGCTGTTGGCTGCACTTGGCTCTCCTCCCCATGAGCCATACAAAACCTCTTCAATATAGGAACAGGAGAAACAGAAAAGGGAACTTGACTGAACTCGAGCTTCACCACCATCCAGGACTCTGTCGATCCAGGCGACGATGCTCTGGGCTCAGTCCTCTGGTGGTCTGGTTGTAACTCTGCTGTGGCGGTCTCCACAGCAGGCATGATGGTGTGTACAGTCTCGTTCTCCCCAGATGAAGTGGACCACACTGGTGGCTCATCTGGCACGACAGTTGGGGGTTGGCTCCGCGTTGGTGCTGGGTTCGGATCCTCCAGGGCGACTGGCTCCTCCATCGTCCGGCGGCTCAGGTCAGAATCCGGCGGACTCTCAGGAACAGATGGAGGAGACATGGAGGTAGCAGGTGAGAGACACTCATTAACAGCTGGTGGAGAAAACCCAGTGGACTGCAAAAACTGGGTTTTCTCTCCAGGAACCAGGCAAGAAAATTCATCCTTCAGTAATGGAATACAAGAGCTCACTTGCCTGAATTCCTGGGGGATGATGGAGCCAGCTGCTGCTCCGAGGTCTGTCTCTCTCTCTCTGAGAGCCTCGAGCGCTGTCTGGGTAGAGGGTGATGGCACTGACTGGAGGCAGAAGTGGCGAGCCCTCCATCCCCATGAACGCTTCTTCTGCCTGGGTTGAACAGGGGGAGAATCCTCCAGCAGCTCTACAACTCGTCTAGTTTCATAAATCATAGTGACAAGAGGAGTCAGAGCTAGGTAGCTCCAGAGATTAGGACAAGTCTGTATCAACCTGGCAGTGAAGTCCATGAGGCCATAAACAGTCTTGGGAGCGTGGGTGACCTGAGCTTTAGAGACAAAATCCACAACATCCTCTGCCACCGCGCACTCCTCCACACTCAATCCTAAGACCCGGAAGTCCATGGTGGTAAACCCTACAATACCTCAGACAGACAACTCAAAAAAGAAAAAAAAACCCCACCAAAAACTACAGCAGCTGGTGTCCACACTGGCTGTGTCCTTCTGTCATGAATGCGCCCGTTAACAGGTGCAAAATAGGACACCAAACGCTCGCCATAGGTTTGCACATTTATTAACAAAGACACAAACAAAAACGTCATGTACGAATATAATAAATGAAATGGAATAACACACATGCTGGAGGCAAGTTGGGCTCAACGTCAGTGGTGCCAAATACAGGGAGTGCCTGAGTAGGAGAAAAAGCTCAGCCGGAGGACCCCAAGAGCAATGGGGCTCCACGGCGGAGAAAAACAGAGGAGAAAAAGGTACTAAGACGGAGCACACCAACTTACCTTAACAGCGGAACCTAAACCATGAAAATAGGTCATGGCAGGAGATGAGGAAGAAGCAGGAGGACACGGCAACAACAGAAGTTGTCGTGTCCCTTAAAGGGTACCTGTGGTGGTCGTGAAAAAAAAGATATTATATTGAGCCCCTGTCTCACGTTCTAGTTCAAGTTTAAGTTGAAATTCATGTTCAAAGCAATTTGATATAAATCCATTGCTGATGTGCTGGTTCAGCTATGTCAGCAAAACATGGGTGCAGCCATACTAGCGGCTACATGGCCTGCCAGGACACTTCCTGTGACGTAATAAAGTGGGCACCGCGATCTGGATCAATATTGGCTGAGCCTGGAGTGCCCGGATGAGCAGTGGCTTTCGGGATATTCAAATTCAAATTCAAACGTTTATTTCAAACTCAGGGTTCATATTAAATGCAGAACTAAAACGAGTAGAAAATAAATAAATAAATGATTAAATTCAGCGGGTCGTCTCGTCTGATCTGAGCTCGTAACGGCCGCAACACGGCAGATGATTCGGCTCCTCCCTCGCCGCTATACAGAGGAGCAGACACTCGGCGCGTTGCGTTGTGTGTGAGGACCAAAATTCAAACGTTTATTTCAAACTCAGGGTTCATATTAAATGCAGAACTAAAACGAGTAGAAAATAAATAAATAAATGCTTAAATTCAGCGGGTCGTCTAGTCTGATCTGAGGTAGTAACGGCTGCAACACGGCAGATGATTCGGCTCCTCCCTCGCCGCTATACAGAGGAGCAGACACTCGGCGCTCTTGTTACAACAAAAACATACAATGCGATATGGATACTGCAACATGGCGGAATGTAAAGCCTTTGGATGTCTCAATAATAAGCGAAAAAACAAAGATAAACACTTCTTTTGTGTACCCAAACCCAGCTCACCTTGTCAGAAGATCATAGCGGAAAAGTGATTGCGCAATCTCTGAACAGGGCACAGACGAATCCTTTCAGACGAAATTGCATTGTGTGTGAGGACCACTTCGTCACTTTAACCCTCAGAAGACCTTTCTGGCTCAAACCTGTAGCCATGTTGGACGAATTCTTCCTCAGAGTCAGAAAATTCAGCCATAATAGAACAAAAACAACGGACAACAGCACCGTAGTCGCGGGGAAACGCTGAGTATTGTCTTTTCAGTAGCAATGGTATGACGTCACTTCCGCATATGTCATGGCGGCGCCGATAGTTTTCATTGGCTGGCCATGCCCGCGGTCCTATTTCATATATATATATATATATGAATATATCTCAGGTGGTATATGGCTGGCAACAATTATTTACCCAAATAACAAATACCTTTTCCTAATGTTTTCAAGTTAAATGCGTCTTCACGACCACCACAGGTACGCTTTAAATACATACACACATAATCAAAGACAGGTGCAATCCATGAGTAGAACAATTGGCAGCAGCTGTGCAGCCCTGAAGAAATTGACAGCCAGAAGCTGCACAGCGCTGTCAAAAAAAAGCAACCGGAAACATAAAAATACAAACACAACAGAACTCAAAAACATCCTAATGATCTCAATGATAACAGAAAATAAACAGCAAAATGTTCACTGGGCAGACAAACTGGGCATGGCTCTAACCCATGCCCCAGGAACGTGACAACAATAGTCCCAGACGTAGCAATTATAGGCGATCTCCGTGAGCAGCTTGTCCCTTTTGTTGGCAAGGGATCTGGCATTGGTGAGAAAAAAATCAAGGTAACGGTGGTTTGGAGTGAAGTTTGCGCAGCTGGGCAAGAAGGCCAGCCCTGCAGCCTCGTTTCTGCTTCCTGTCCTGTCATCATCTGCGCTTGCAGGGCATAATGAACCATGGAGTGTCCAGAGGTTTGGCAGTCTCCTCAGGGATGTGGTGGAAGTCACCAGAATGGGTGATGGAGATGAAGGAGGTGAGCTGGCGGCCGATGCCTATAAGTTCCTGGAGACCGTAGGTAATTAGTCCATCACAGAAGGAGCACAGAAAAAGGCAAAAAACACCACAAGAAGGGGTGCAGTAGATCGGAGTGTGTAGCCGCTGCATGTGAACGCGCCGCCATCAAGAGAGATGAATCTCTTTTCTATCAATCATTTCTAAGGTTATGGAAAGCATTATCAGTCACCATATCCGTAAACATCTGGACAAACAGCAACTTCTCAGTGATACTCAGTATGGGTTCCGTGAGGTCTACTGCAGACATGCTTTCCTACATCACTTAGCGGTGGAATGATTGCCTGATACCCAACAAGAAGTAAGAGTTATTGCACTAGATATCAAGAAAGCATTTGACTGTGTGTGGTACTGTGGATTGCTGACCAAGCTCACCACCTTTGGCATCTGTGGAGACATACACAGCTGGATATCTTCATTTTTAGCTGATCAGCAGCAGGCTGTTGTTCTAGATAGATTTATCTCCACTCCTAAAGCTCTATCTGCTGGTATGCCACAAGGCAGCGTTCTCAGGCCCTTGTTATTTCTCATGTTTATAGACGATCTCGCTTCACATCTTGACAATGACCTTCCCCTCTTTACTGATGATTCTACTCTCCATGCAGCCATAAAAAATCCTGCATACTGCACAATTTGCACCGATAGCCTACAATGGGACTTGTATGCAATTATGAAGTGGGCATCTGACTGGTGCATTAGTTTCAATGCAAGTAAGACGGAGGGAATGATCATCAGCAGAAAATATGACAAGACACATCATCCTCTCTATTTCATGGACAGCCAGCTAAAGCCTAGCAGGACCATCACTCTACTTGGGGTGGTCATCACCAACACTTACCTGGACTCCGTATGTCATAAGTCTTGCCAGGAAAACTGCAAAGCAGCTCTTCATCCTCAGCCATTCAAGGGACCTTCTCTCTCCCAAGGCCAGAGTTACCATCTACAAGGCCTACATAAGACCCCTTATGGAATACGCAACACCCATCTGAAGTGGAGCGGGTGGCACCGCTCTTGGTCTTCTCAACAGACCAGCAAAAAGCCCTGCACCTCTTGAGAATCAACAATCCTATCAAAGACCCCTTGGAGCATAGACAGGATGTAGCAACTCTTTGTATCTTCTACAGATATTTCTTATTTATGCCATCCATGGAGCTGGGTACCATTCTCCCCCCAGTGTTCTCTAGTTCCCGGGCGACAAGATCATCTATTAGTCCACATCCTAACTGAGTAACCATACCCAGGTCTTGCACACATCTTCAGTCTTCATACATACCTAGGGCATGCTGATTGTGAAATTCTCTCCTAGTCTACATCTTCCCCCCAGCACAAAACATGGGCAAGTTTAAGAAGAACATTAATGAGTATTTAATCTTTAAATTGTAGTATGTTGTTATTAGTTCTGAGTAGCATGAGCTCAGCAGCCACTATCCTGTTTGGCTTTTACACACATAGTTTGATATGCAATTTACTCTCGGAATATTACTTTATATGTAAATGGAATATAACTTTGGGTTTTGTGGACCGCTTTTCATCAGAAATGATGGCAACATCAGGTCTTGTAATAAGATAAAAAAAAAAATATGGCATGAATGGACCGCTTGCACAATGTAGAGTGACATACTTCCGCATTTGGGTCCTCCCGCAGTTCCGGTTCCGCTTCCATAATATTTGCCCATTCCCTGGTGCTTTCTCGTCAATAAATCAATTTTATCACTTATCAGAATCAGAATCAGAATGAGATTTATTGCCATTGTTCATGTAGTACACAAACTAGGAATTTGTCACGGTGCAATGCTGCAACATTAAACATGAGTAGCACTAAAGATAAAAATAAAAAACTATGCATGCAAACTTATCATTGTACATATCAAAAATAGTGTATGGGCATATAATTTTTTTCTTTATAAAGTTTGTGTTTCAGATTTTGATTGTTTTTGTAACCATACTGAGCTATTTAATAGTTCGCCCAGTTGGCTTAGGATAGTGCAGCTGTTGTATTGTTTATATTTCTTCCGTTCCATTGCACCGAAACACATCTCCGACTCCTAGTTGTTACCCGATTTCTTTTAATTCTTTCTTATTTTTTGGGGGGATGGGGGTAGTATCTGGACTCTTTTTTTCTTTTTGTGCCAGTGAAGATTGGTGGGGACATCGCCAGGGACTGTGCTTTTTTTCCGTTCCTGTTTGGAGTCGGTAATTGCGGATAAAAGACTAAATAAGGCTGCGTGTCCACCAAACGTGTTTTTTGTCACCCGACTGCTCTGAATGTCTTTTTTTCAGCGTTTGTGCTCTGGAAAAAAAGTCTGTGCCCTGGATGTCATGCTGAGTATCAGGTTTTGGACATATTGTTTAATCTTATCTGTATGTTGATTGTTATACTTTTGCATGTTTATACTTTTGTTGTTGTTGATAATTATGATTATTTGGAGTGTAGTATTTTTTTGTTTCTTTTTATATGCATGCTTTTGAATGACTGAACAAAGCTGGACTGAATTAGTGGGAAACTCAAGCATTGACTGACAGCCTGAACCAGCCAATTGACTGCTACAGGCTGCCCACATGGCCCAATGGGAATACAGGGGCGGGTTTTCCCATTTCCTATATAAGCAGGGAGAGACCTGTATTGAGAGAGTCCTTCTTCTCCAGAACTGAGGCTCACAATCTTCCCAGGCGGCTGGAGAGTCTGCAGCAGCTTCCAGGCAGTTCCAGTGTGATGGGGTCAGAAGTGTATTGGAGGCCTTGGGTGCGGGCTTCTGCCCAAAGCTGTAAGTTTTTTTTCAATAAATACACTAATTGTCATTGGAGGTTTGAGTAGAACTGACCCCTTTGTGTGAAGAATAGACTGCTGGCCACTTTCCTTTCTTCTAAGTGTGGGTGAGGAAGACTCCTGGATGTGTGAGCTTGTTTGGTGTGGACTCAATTGAGGGTACTGAAGGACAAGGACTGGAGTGTGATAGTGAGCCTCTGGGACTGATGAGAACATTTTAATGACTTTTACCTTTTTAAAGGCTACCTCATTTTTAAGGTCACATTGGCAATATTTGTGATTTTTTTTCTTATTTTGCCTTGTGTAATAAATGTTTGTGCTTGCAACCTTGGTGTCTGATGGTTACTAAGTCCTGCTCACCCTCGTAGTAGGAACCTAAAAGGGATTTGTTTTATTGGAGGTTAATAAGAGTTAATTAATTCTGTTCCATGAATTGGGTAACCTCCATACCCCTTCACATGTATCCCAGAGAGAACGCACGCAGATGTGTGCCACCGTGCCAATTCATGCATTCAGGAAACGCCAAGGCCGGCAGTCGGTAGCAGCTGCGACCGCCGGTGAAGAGAACAAGCTGCTCTATGTGACAGACTCGCGCTCGGGGAGATGGTTCCTCGTAGACACCGGCTCCCAGAAGAGCCTCATCCTGCCGTCCTACGCCGACCGGCTAGCGGGAGCTAGCGGCCCCCAGCTGGTAGCCGTAAACAGCTCTGACATTAAGACTTTTGGTGAGAGAACACTGACTTTATCCCTACATGGCCGTATGTACGAGTGGACTTTTGTTATAGCGGCATTGAGTTTCCCAATCCTGGGAGCTGATTTTCTGTGTGCACATGGGTTGCTAGTCGATGTTGCTAACAGGCGCCTGGTTAATGCAATGTCTTTTGATTCTCTCCCCTGTACAGCTCGAGGGGCCGGGCCAATAACACAAACCAGCGTCACAGCTCCGGCGGTAAGTTCCACACACTGCTCACTCAGTTCCCAGCACTCACGGTCCCAACGTTTTCGGCGGCCAGCACTAAACACGGGGTGGAACACTTTATCACCACCACTGGGCCACCCGTTTTCGCACGACCTCGGCGCCTGGACGCAGCTAAACTGGCCATAGCGCACGAGGAGTTTGCCAACTTGGAAAGGTTGGGCATCATCAGGCGCTCAAACAGCCCATGGGCATCCCCGCTACACATGGTCCCTAAGGCCGAGGGATCGTGGCGACCGTGCAGAGATTTCCGCAGGTTGAATAACGCCACAGCGCACGACCGCTACCCGATTCCCCATATTCAGGATTTTTCCGTTCACCTCGCCGGGGCATGCATTTTTTCTAAAATAGTCCCAGTGTGTGCGGAGGACATACCCAAAACAGCGGTAATAACTCCGTTTGGCTTGTTTGAGTTTTTACACATGCCCTTTGGATTAAAAGGCACGGCACAGACATTCCAACGCATGATGGATGCGGTGTTGCGCGATCTGCCTTTTGTGTTCATCTACCTGGATGACATCCTGGTAGCCAGCGCGTCCGAGGATGAACACGTAACCCACCTCAGGACGGTTTTCCAGAGGTTGGAAGAGCACAGGTTAATAATCAACCCGGCGAAATGCCAGTTCAGCGTGACGAGGATTGACTTTTTGGGGCACCGCGTCTCACCGGAGGGAGCGATATCCTTGCCCGACAAGGTGCGCGCCGTGGCAAATTTCCCCTGGCCTCAGACGGTCAGGGCACTGCAAGAGTTTTTGAGGATGGTTAACTTTTATAACCCCGCGCAGCTCAGTTCATGCAGTCATTGTACACCGCGCTCAAGAAACGGAAACCGGCGGACAGAGTCGAATGGACTCCGGAGTGGGAGCAGGCATTCTCTGAGGTTAAAACAGCCCTGGCAAACGCCGCACTGTTGGCGCACCCGGACCCGGTGGCCCGGATAACGCTCACTACCAACGCCTCAGACGTGGCCATAGGGGCCGTCGTGGAGCAACGCGTCACCGGTTCTTGGCAGCTACTCGCTTTTTTCAGCAGGGCTTTGCGCGACAGTGAGCGTAAATACAGCGCTTTCGACAGAGAGTTGCTGGCCCTCCACCTGGCCATACGCCACTTTCAGTTCTGGCTGGAAGGGCGCAGCTTCACCGCGTTCGTGGACTACAAGCTGCTAACGTACGCAATGGCCAAGGTTTCAGAACCATGGTCGGGCTGGCAGCAGAGACAGCTGGCCGCGATCTCGGAGTTTACGATCGATATTCAGCATGTGTCGGGTAAACTGAATGTGGTGGCGGACTGCCTCTCACGTGCAGTAGTGGCCCTAGTCTGCGTGGGGATAGATTATACAGCCATGGCCGCAGAGCAGATTGGCGATGCGGATGTGTGCGCGCTCCAGTCTGGACCAACAGGGTTAAGGCTGGAGAGCAGAGTACTGCAAGACGGCAGCCCCCCCCCCCCCCAATCTGTGACATCGCCACGGGACGCCCGTGCCCGGTGGTCCCAGACAGACTTAAGCCCGCCTTTGTGGTGGCGGACGAGCAAGTGATGTTGGCTCGGGCCCCTCGGCGTGGAAGACCCCCACGGAGAACTCCCCAGGTAAACGATTCGTCAGAGCAGCCACACGGGCAAGTCGAAGGTCCCCCCCCCCCTTGCCATTGCCCACCCACAGACAGACACACCCCCAGGAGCCTCCCACTGGTACAGCAGCGCCACGGAGGTGGAAAACCTTCGTTACAGCAGATACGGGAGGAGACTGAAGCCAAAAGGATGTGAGGACTGAAACTCGGTCTGAGATTCTGGGTGGGGGGGGGGGGTGTAGACGCTGGGTTAATCATCTCAGACTGGATGCAGAGGGTAAACAGAGGAGGACAATAGGTATTGAGATGAGAGAGATTATGGTGAGGTAACAGGAAGAAGTAGTGGGGGGAGAAGAGTTGAATGTATTGTGATGCGAGATGTCATGCAGACGTGAGATGGGCGGCTGATATAAAAGGAGAGACCCTGGTGTATTGAGTGAATTCTTTTTCTGTGTATGATTGATGTGAGAGTGAATGAAGTAGTCTGCTGCCTGAGTCTGCCTCCGTTATTTGCACTCTCCACAATGGAATGATTTACCCCTGGACATCAGGCAAGCACCTTCACTGTCTATTTTTAAAACACATCTTAAAACACACTTTTACTCCCTGGCCTTCAGCCCAGTATGAGACATTGATTTTATTGAATGAAATGGATTTTTCTTTATTTTACTTTTTATTTTATTTATGATTTTATTTATTTTTTTCCACTGTGGTTCTTGTGTTAGTGCCCTGCTTTTATGTTCTCTTGCTGTACAACACTTTGTGTAGCAAGTGTTGCTTTTAAAGTGCTTTATAAATAAAGCTGATTGATTGATAAAGTGATAGTGTTGCAGTAAACTCATTTTTTTCAGAGCTGTATGAGTAGATCACTTTGCTATGCAGCAAAAAAAACCCAAAACTTTTTCTGTTAGTGACTGAACTTTGTGGTGACGACTTTGATAATAATGTTCTATGGCTCTGATGAAAGAAAAAATATCTTCACAGCACTAAAAATGGGTCTGGAGTAACAATAGGGACGGCTGCAGTGAAAACAGCCTCATCACAATGGTACAATCCACTGCAAATAGCCACCATTTCCCGTTTATATCTGCTCCTGTGCTCTTTATGTCGTCAAATTATTTTTCACGTACTGTTTTCAGGAAATAATCTGAAGAACCAGAGCAGCAGCAAAGACAGAAGAGCTAAAATGGCTCAGTGCAGACAGCTGATGAACTGGTGCCAGAAAAATGGTTGACTTGGATTAACAAGAGCACTCTGAGGTGGGTTTTCTTTGAAGATCCCAATACTTACTGACAGAGAGCAGTTTTCAACTTTTCAGTTTAATTACTGTGGCAGAACCAAATTATGATAAACCTACAAATATAAAACAAAGTGTACAACCCGTAGTTGTCGGGTAGGATCCCGAGGTGAACCTGTGTAGCAAGTTTGGTGACCCAAGAGAGCTTTACATGTTCTATAGTAAGATAGCATAGGGAGTGTTAACCTTGACTTTTGGATCCCAAACCTGTAGTCAGAGTGAACCAGTATACCAGGTTTGGTGACCCTAGCTTTCTTAGTTGTTGAGATATAGTTTATAAACCATTTTGATGATGACCTTTGACCTTGCAATCCCAAAACCATAGTCACATGGTGAACCTGTGTACCAAGTTTGGTGACCCTAGCTTTACTCATTGTACAGTAATAAGGCAGAGGGAATGTAAACCTTGATCTTTTAACCCATAGTCTGTGATCAGGATCCCAAGGTGAACCTGTGTACTAGGTTTGGTGCCCTAGCTTTACTTGTTTTATAGCCATAATGCAAATAGAATGCTAACCTTGACTTTTGACCCCAAACCCACAGTCAGAGGTCAGGATCCCAAGGTGAACCAGTATACCAGCTTTGATGACCCTAGCTTTTTGTTGTTGAGGTATAGTTTATAAGCCATTTTGATGTTGACCTTGCGATCCAAAAACCATAGTCACACTTCAGGGTCACAGGGTGAACCTGTCTACTAAGTCTGGTGACCCTAGCTTTACTCGTTGTACAGTAATAAGACATCCATCCATCGTCTACTGCTTATCCCAGAATCTGGGTCACGGGGGCATCAGTCCAGGCCCAGTTTACATAGCACCATGATCCCCCTGATCCCTCCTGTAGGTGGTGAGCCCACTGAAGGACGGACCCATATGCCTCTTTTGGGTACACTGGGTCCTTGATGTAACGTTTTTCATAGAGATCCATTGGACCGCTCTTAGTCTGGTCCTTCATACAGGACTGGTTTGCCTTGGGAGACCCTACCAGGGGCAAGTTGCCCCCGACAACATAGCTCCTGGAATCATTCGGGCACTCAAACCCCTTCACCATGATAAGGTGGCAATCCATGGAGGGGTAATAAGATATAGGAAATGTTAATGTTAATCTTTGCCCTTTTGACCCCAAACCCATAGTCAGAGGTCAGAATCCCAAGGTGAACCTGAATAGCAGGTTTGGTGGCCCTAGCTTTACTCGTTAATAGTAAATATAGCATTTACCATAGTGCAACTGCAATGTTAACTTTGACTCCTTGACCCCAATTCCACAGTTAGGTCAGGGTGTAAATCATCCAAGATGTAGATTAAATTTAAATGTAATTTGTATATATGTGACCCATCTATCCATCCATCTTCTTCCGCTTAATCCTTGACCCATGCTGGCAAAATGAGTTGGAATGTGCACTGCGTCATTACGAGCTATAAGCAGGAGAAGTCATAAATCATGACTTTCTTTGTTTGCTAGCGTCAAGTCCCGGGAAAACCCCTGTGAGTGTCTGGCTGTCATTGTAAAGCTTAGAAATCATACTTTCTAAAAATACACGTTTTGGCAGAAGACGTAGCTCCTGATCGATCGAATGGGAGCTTTAAGCCCAACCAAAATATAAACAAATCGGCTTTTTCCGGGTCCGTTTTTGCGCACTTCCTACAAATTAAATATCATTTTGAAGGTCTTTCAATACAGAATATGGGAAAAAAAAAAAACTTTACCTCAGTTTTGATAATTTCCTCAAAGTGACTCATTTTGCCAGCACGGGTCACATATTTGTATATTTTGTATATATATATTTATTGTCACGTATCCAAAAAACACGTACAGTGAAATTTGTTTTGATCTGTCAAGAATAAAAACAAAGAATAAATACTACATAGCTAAAACAGAACAAGATGGCTCAAAGGACGTCCTAGTAAGATGGCTTAAACAAATACACTGTACAACAGATAAAAGATTATTCAACATAAGAAATACCATTTAAAATGCGAACAGCAGTGGGATAAAAACTATTCCTCAGGCGGACAGTAGTCTTAATTGACCTAAAATTGGAACTTGAAGATTTATGACTAGACTGCAACAGGTGGTTAACAGTCTAGATACAACTACTGCATCAATTTGAAAAGGCCTACATTATTTCTTTCAGTAGTTGTGAGTTATTATTGTTAGAAGATTTTGGGAAAAGCTGACCTCTGATTTTTGACCTCACGGTCATCCGATGAGAGTGAAATTGCAATATGCACATCAGACTATATGAAACCATGGTGGTGTAGGGAACCCACGCTGGGATAATCATCTCAGACTGGAAGCAGAGGGGAGGCAAATAGTCCCTCTGCTGGTAGAGTGTGGGGGATTAAACAGATGAGGACAATATGTATTGTGATGCAAGATCTCAGGCAGCAGGGGGAAGGAGTGGGGTGATATAAAAGGAGAGTCCCTGGTGTATGAGAGGAATGCTTTTTCTGTGTATGAATGAAGTGAGAGAGTGAATAAAGTTCATCTGCCGTGCAAGTCTGGTTTCTTATTTGCACTCTCCACACTGGTGACCCTTGATGAATTATGGAACACGAGGCAAAAACCCCGGAGTCGGCCCGGACGGGAAGCCCAGGCAACGCGGCAAGTATCCCAGAGACGGCCCGACGGAAAGCCCCAGCAACGCGTGCACCGTTTCGGTCAAACTACCGGACTTCTGGCTGCACGACCTGTGGTCTTGGTTCCTCCACATCGAGGCTCAGTTCGCCCTCCGGGGAATAATGGCAGATGACACCAGATATTACTATGTGGTCGCAGCGCTGGACGCTCGCACGACTCCGCAAGTAGCGAGCCTACTCCAACAGCCTCCAGCCCACGATAAATGCGGGACTCTCAAAGCCGCGCTGACCCGGCACTACACACTTTCGGACTGTGAGAGAGTGGAGAGGCTCCTGAGGCGCTCTGAGTTAGGAGATGGGACGGCGGTCGAACTGATGGAGAAGATGTTGGCGTTGATGGGCACGGACGACGGGCATTTTCTGTTTGCCCACCTTTTCCTCCGGAACCTCCCAACAGAGGCAAGAGCGGTCCTGGCCAACTCACCGTTGCTGGCCGCGTGTGACTACCGTGCGCTAGCCCAGGAGGCAGATCGGATCATCCTCACCACCAGAGCTCTCACAGTGAACGCAGCGGCGTCAGAACCCAGCGAGACGACCAGCGGAAGCGAGGAGCCAGCGATGGCAGCGAGGGCCAGGAAGCGCCAGAGAGAAACGCTCTGCTCCTACCACCGCCGCTTTGGAGAGAACGCACGCCAATGTGTGCCACCGTGCCAATTCAAGCGTTCGGGAAACGCCAAGGCTGGCAGTCAGTAGCAGTTGCGACCGCCGGTGAAGAAAACAAGCTGCTCTACGTGACGGACTCGCGCTTGGGGGAGACGGTTCCTCGTAGACACTGGCTCCCAAAAGAGCCTCATCCTGCCGTCCTACACCGATCGGCTAGCGGGAGCTAGCGGCCCCGAGCTGATGGCCGCAAACGGCTCGGACATTAGGACTTTTGGTGAGAGGACACTGACTGTATCCCTACACGACCATATGTACGAGTGGACATTCGTCATAGCGGCATTGAGTTTCCCAGTCTTGGGTGCTGATTTTCTGTGTGCATACGGGCTGCTAGTTGATGTTGCTAACAGACGCCTGATCAATGCAATGTCTTTTGATTCTCTCCCCTGTACAGCTCGAGGGGCCGGGCCAACAACGCTAGCCAACGTCACAGCTCCAGGTGGTAAGTTCCACACACTGCTCACTCAGTTCCCAGCACTCACGGTCCCAACGTTTTCGGCGGCCAGCACTAAACACAAGGTGGAACACTTTATCACCACCACTGGGCCACCTGTTTTCGCACGACCTCGGCGCCTGGACGCAGCTAAACTGGCCATAGCGCGCGAGGAGTTTGCCAACTTAGAAAGGTTGGGCATCATCAGGCACTCAAACAGCCCATGGGCATCCCCACTACACATGGTCCCTAAGGCCGAGGGATCATGGCGACCGTGCGGAGATTTCCGCAGATTGAACAACGCCACAGCGCACGACCGCTACCCGATTCCCCATATTCAGGATTTTTCTGTTCACCTCGTCGGGGCACGTATTTTTTCTAAAATAGACCTGGTCCGTGGTTACCACCAGGTCCCGGTGCGCACGGAGGACATACCCAAAACAGCGGTAATAACTCCGTTTGGCCTGTTTGAGTTTTTACGCATGCCCTTCGGATTAAAAGGCGTGGCACAGACATTCCAATGCATGATGGATGTGGTGTTGTACGATCTGCCGTTTGTGTTCGTCTACCTGGATGACATCCTGGTAGTCAGAGGACGAACACGTAATCCACGTCAGGACAGTTTTCCAGAGGTTGGAGGAGCATGGGTTAATAATCAACCCGCCGAAATGCCAGTTCGGCGTGACGGGGATTGATTTTTTGGGGGGCACCGCATCTCACCAGAGGGAGCGATACCCTTGCCGGACAAGGTGCGCGCCGTGGCGAATTTTCCCCGGCCTCAGACGGTCAGGGCGCTGCAAGAGTTTTTGGGGATGGTTAACTTTTATAACCGGTTCCTCCCCCGTGCAGCTCAGCTCATGCAGTCATTGTACGCCGCGCTCAAGAAATGGAAACCGGCAGACAGAGTCGACTAGACTCCGGAGTGTGAGCAGGCATTCTCTGAGGTTAAAACAGCCCTGGCAAACGCCGCACTGTTGGCGCACCTGGACCCGGCAGCTCGGATAGCGCTCACTACCGACACCTCGGACATGGCCATAGGGGCCATCGTGGAGCAACATGTCACCGATTCTTGGCAGCCGCTTGCTTTTTTTTTTTAGCAAGGCTTTGCGCAACAGTGAGTGTAAACACAGCGCGTTCGACAGAGAATTGCTGGCTCTCCACCTGGCCATACGCCACTTCCGGTTCTGGCTGGAAGGGTGCAGCTTCACTGCGTTCGTGGACCACAAGCCACTAACGTACGCGATGGCCAAGGTTTCGGAACCATGGTCGGGCCGGCAGCAGAGACAGCTAGCCGCGATCTTGGAGTTTACGATCGATATTCAGCATGTGGCTGGTAAACTGAATGTGGTGGTGGACTGCCTCTCGCGTGCAGTAGTGGCCCCAGTCTACGTAGGGATAGATTATACAGCCATGGCCGCAGAGCAGATTGGCGATGCGGACGTGTGCGCGCTCCAGTCTGGACCAACAGGGTTAAGGCTGGAGAGCAGAGTACTGCAAGACGGGAGTCCCCCCCTAATCTGTGACATCTCCACGGGACGCCCGCGCCCGGTCGTCCCAGTTGCTTGGTGCCGCCACGTGTTTGACTCAGTTCACGCTCTGGCGCACCCAGGAGTGCACACGTCAGTCAAAATGGTGAGAGCGAAGTTCGTATGGCCAGGCCTGTGCAAGCAGGTGAAAGAGTGGACGGCAGCCTGCGTAGCGTGCCAACGAGCCAAAGTATACAGACACACAAAGGCCCCTTTGGAGCCGTTTCGTATACTGGCTAAGAGGTTCGACCACGTTCACGTGGACCTCGTGGGCCCCCTCCCACCATCGCAGGGGTTCACGCACCTTCTGACAGTAGTGGACCGCACCACACGCTGGCCAGAAGCAGTCCCACTAGCGGCAACCACGTCCGCGGATGTGGCGCGCGCCTTTTTGACAACATGGGTGGCACATTTTGGCATCCCTTCGGACATCACGTCCGATAGGGGACCTCAGTTTGTTTCCAACCTCTGGTCCGCGATGGCCCGTAGCCTGGGTGTCGCAATTCATCGCACAACCGCGTGCAACCCACAGGCCAATGGGTTATGCGAGCGTTTCCATAGGTCACTGAAAGCAGCGCTCAGGGCTTCGCTTACGGATGCAAATTGGGTAGACCGGTTGCCATGGGTTCTGTTGGGGTTGCATTCCGCACCAAAAGAGGATTTGGAGGCTTCCCCAGTGGAGCTTGTTTTTTCTCAGCTACTGCGGCTCCCCGTGGAATTTTTACCAGATAATCCCGTGCCGAACAACCATCTGTCTCAGCGTTCACAGCACAGCACGGACACAGGCATGCTACCGGGCCTGGCCCACCACTGTTTTCCACGCGCTTTTGTGGCAAAAACTTTGAAGAACGTGGCGTGTGTGTTTGTCAGGCATGATGCCCACCGCCCCCCATTGCGCCCACCCTACGATGGCCAGTTCAGAGTGATGGAAACAGGGGACAAACATTTTTTGTTGGACTTGGGGGGGGGGGGGGGGTCGTCGGGAGAAAATATGTATAGACAGACTTAAGCCCGCCTTTGTGGTTGCGGACGAGCAAGTGATGTTGGCTCGAGCTCCTCGGCGTGGAAGACCCCCACGGAGAACTTCCCAGGTAAATGATTCATCAGAGCAGCCACACGGGCAAGTCGAATGTTCCCCCCCCCCCCCACTTCGCCATTGCCCACCTGCAGACAGACACACCCCCAGGAGATCCCCACCGGCACAGCAGCGCTGCGGAGTCGAAGAACCCTCGCTACAGCAGATATGGGAGGAGACTGAAGCCAAAAGGACGTGACGGTTGACACTCGGTCTGAGACTCTGGGGGGGGGGGGGGGGGGGGGGTGAGTGTAGGGAACCCACGCTGGGATTATCATCTCAGACTGGAAGCAGAGGGGAGGCAAATAGTCCCCTCTGCTGGTAGAGCGTGGAGGATCAAACAGATGAGGACAATATGTATTGTGATGCAAGATCTCAGGCAGCAGGGGGAAGGAGTGGGGTGATATAAAAGGAGAGACCCTGGTGTATGAGAGGAATGCTTTTTCTGTGTATGAATGAAGTGAGAGAGTGAATAAAGTTCGTCTGCCATGCAAGTCTGGTTTTTTATTTGCACTCTCCACAGTACCAAGTTTCAAAACAATCGGAACAAAACTGTAGGAGGAGTTGATTTCACAAGACAGTTACCGTCTATGAAGTGAGGTGAAATAAGGTCAAAGGTCAGGGGCTTTGAGTTGTGCAAAAATCATCCAATTAGAACCAAATTGCAATATGCGCATCATCAGTGTATATCAAACCATGGTACCAAGTTTCAAAGCAATCGGAACAAAACTGTAGAAGTTGATTTCACAAAAGTGGGACACATGGACGGACAGACCCATAACAATCCCCCTTTGGGCTTTATCCGGTGTGGAATTTAAAAAAAGGGTTCTCTAGTGTAGAGTGCAACAAATTTTTAAAAAAGATGGACGTAAAATTAGATCTTCTGTAATGAATTTGCAGAAACTCCCCTTTGTTATTCACCAAGTGGTTGCTGATCCCATATTAAAGGGGTCATTGACTGCCCTTTTTCCACATTTTGACAGCTCTGAGAGGTCTTAAATGTTTTTGACATATTGGTCAAATTTTCTTTAATTATTGTAGCATCATTGTGAATCATTTTTGCCGCTTTCTTCAGAACAGCTGGTTTCATTGCATGTCTGCAGCTAACCTGAATAAATATTTGGCGGTGGTCAACCATTGGCACAGATTGGCAGCCATGCTTCCATCAGTCTGCTGTATCTACAGAGGTAGTTTACCACCACCAGTGGTCTGTTTGTGGAGTGAATGAATAATGGACACACTGTAAAAAGCTTTGGGTGTCATGAAAGGCACTATATAAATGCAATCCATAGCCACGGTTACATGTGCAAAATTTCTTCAATCTGATTATAATTCAGATCAGAGCTTTACTGTTTACATGGATCCTGAAAAAGCTGATCCGATTAAGACGTGCGTTTCCATGTGTCACACGTTTGAACGGACTAAATTATTTTGACATGCACACAATTATCCGACATTCCAGAAAGAGTAGAAGAAAAAGCAACTTCCTATGTAAACAAACCCCGCTTTGTGGACCTGTATTGTGTTATTCAGACTGTACTTTTGCTTCTGCTGGTCTCCATAATGAAGCTACAAGTACATACTTCAGCATATGACGAACAGAGGGAGACCGCAGGACAATACAAACCAGATTTGTTTTACTTCCGCTAGCTGCTGTAAAAGCGGAAATACGTCACATTGATGTGTGGCTGATGTACAGACATGTGCAGTAAACATATTTTCTACACAAATTTCGGAATAAGTGTTTTTTGCGCACCAATAGGATTAACAATTGGCATAACCCACCCGTCTCAATCGGAAGGAAATTTTGATCCAAATGAGTGATCGGGTCAGAATATTCAGATTGGTGTGTTTACATGAAGCATTTTCATTCCGATCAGGCTTTAATCCGGTTCCTTGTGTCCATGTAAACATGGCTACCTATTCCGAAGTTTGGGTAGAAAATATGTTACAAAAATATGTACGACGTGACGTATTTCCACCTTTACAGCAGCTAGCGGAAGACATGGTGGGTATAAAACAAAACTGGTCTGTATCGTCCTGCTGTCTCTGTCTGTTCGCCATATGCAGAAGTATGTACCGCTGGACTTGTAGCTTCATTACGGAGACCAGCAGAAGCAAAAGTACAGTCTGAATAATACAAGTCCATTTCAAAAAGAGAAAGACATGAAGCGGGGTTTGTTTACATCGGAAGTTGCTTCTTCTTCTACTATTTCCGGAATGTTGGATAATTGTGCACGTCAAAAAGATTTAAGTCTGTTCAAACATGCAACACATGGAAACGCACGTCTTAATCGGATCAACTTTTTCAGGATTCATGTAAACAGTAAATTTCTGATCTGAATTGTAATCAGATTGAAGAAATTTTGCACATGTAACTGTGGCTAATTGGAAGGAAATTTTGATCCAAATGAGTGTGATCAGGTCAGAATTTTCAGATTGGTGTGTTTACATGAAGCATTTTAATTCTGATCAAGCTTTTAATCCGGTTACTTGTGTCGATGTAAACATGGCTCATTATTATCACCCTCCAACTAATGTCAATATTGCTAATGTTAGCTGACGAACTCCTAGCTCAGGTAGCTAGCCTAAATGACAAATCATTTGTGGACTGGGGTACATGGTTTCAGTGGCAGATAGGATATGGCCAGTCGCTGCAGTACAATAACAGAAACATTCGTGAATGAGTGGCTAAACTGCTAGCTTCACCCAGCTGCCCATCATGGTAACACCCATCATGCTAACAGTTTGATGTAGCATCATGGCAAAAATTTAACAAAATAGGCAACTGACATCTAAACAATATAAAGTGTTTGGTAAGCTAGCTTCCTAGCATTGTTAGCTGATGCTTGGGATCCCTGCTCACGATTGGCTGGCCAATAAACGAGGCAGGGTCTGCCATGTTTACGTCGCACAGCAAACCTGGAAGAATTAAAACGGCTCGTCAGACAGAAAATATATAAAGGCAGGCTGTGTCTTAAGAGAAGTGAATATTAATATTTTTAAGATAACTGGATTACCGGAGATTTAAGATTACCGGAGTGGTGGCTCAGTTGGTAGAGCATCCGCCCCACACCTGGGAGGCAGGGGTTCAAATCCCGGCTGGGTCATGCCGAAGACCATATAAAAGCGGAACTTCCTGCTGTCCAGCTTGGTGCTCAGCAATAATGGAATGGAGGAGGGAAATCTGTGGCGGTGCCTTGCGTGGCAGTGGCCCCTCTGATTCTGTATGTGTGATTAACATTGTAGATAGGAGAAACACAATTTCGTTCTACTGTACATGATTGGTTGAATGACAAAGGGTGATTTAATTTATAATCACATGACCAACAGACATTTTGGAAGGTTAAAACCTACAAAAACAATTTAGTTAATGACACCTTTAAGGCTTCTAACCCAAGCAAAAACCTTGAAAGCCATCAGTGACCTGACCCCAGGTGTGTAAATCTCTGCTTGTGGACACAGCTGTGCTTCTAGAGGATTACATCATACAGGTGTGCAGCAGACTGATACAGTGTGACTGCACACAGCCACAGGGGAGTGACTCACCCTGTAATTAGGGATGGGAAGATGTCAGCTGACTGACTCACTAGCAGTTTATGTGGTTGAGACACCGACTGTTGAACAAGCAGGTGCCAAAACCAGATGTTACAGCCAATACAGTTCAGAAAATTTGTGCTTTTGAGAAAAGGGACATTTTTTTTTCTCTAGGAATAACATTAATGGGTCCTTTCAATTGCAGACCAGGGGTTGGCTACCACTAAGGTAAAAGAGACATTTAAACTTTTTTTTTTTTGGGGTGGGGTGGGGGGGGGGGGTGATAGAAGGAAAACTTAAGTTAAAACAGCCGAGTTGTAAGAATGAACAGGCTTTTCAACATTATTGATAGTTAATGGTCCTTTTCTCCATATATATATATATATACTGTATATATATATATATATATATACACTCACCGGCCACTTTATTAGGTACACCTGTCTAACTGCACGTTAACACTTAATTTCTAATCAGCCAATCACATGGCGGCAACTCAGTGCATTTAGGCATGTAGACATGGTCAAGACAATCTCCTGCAGTTCAAACCGAGCATCAGTATGGGGAAGAAAGGTGATTTGAGTGACTTTGAACGTGGCATGGTTGTTGGTGCCAGAAGGGCTGGTCTGAGTATTTCAGAAACTGCTGATCTACTGGGATTTTCACGCACAACCATCTCTAGGGTTTACAGAGAATGGTCCGAAAAAGAAAAAATATCCAGTGAGCGGCAGTTCTGTGGGCGGAAATGCCTTGTTGATGCCAGAGGTCAGAGGAGAATGGCCAGACTGGTTCGAGCTGATAGAAAGGCAACAGTGACTCAAATAACCACCCGTTACAACCAAGGTAGGCAGAAGAGCATCTCTGAACGCACAGTACGTCGAACTTTGAGGCAGATGGGCTACAGCAGCAGAAGACCACGCCGGGTGCCACTCCTTTCAGCTAAGAACAGGAAACTGAGGCTACAATTTGCACAAGCTCATCGAAATTGGACAATAGAAGATTGGAAAAACGTTGCCTGGTCTGATGAGTCTCGATTTCTGCTGCGACATTCGGATGGTAGGGTCAGAATTTGGCGTCAACAACATGAAAGCATGGATCCATCCTGCCTTGTATCAATGGTTCAGGCTGGTGGTGGTGGTGTAATGGTGTGGGGAATATTTTCTTGGCACTCTTTGGGCCCCTTGGTACCAACTGAGCATCGTTGCAACGCTACAGCCTACCTGAGTATTGTTGCTGACCATGTCCATCCCTTTATGACCACAATGTACCCAACTTCTGATGGCTACTTTCAGCAGGATAATGCGCCATGTCATAAAGCTGGAATCATCTCAGACTGGTTTCTTGAACATGACAATGAGTTCACTGTACTCAAATGGCCTCCACAGTCACCAGATGTCAATCCAATAGAGCATCTTTGGGATGTGGTGGAACGGGAGATTCGCATCATGGATGTGCAGCCGACAAATCTGCGCCAACTGTGTGATGCCATCATGTCAATATGGACCAAACTCTCTGAGGAATGCTTCCAGCACCTTGTTGAATCTATGCCACGAAGAATTGAGGCAGTTCTGAAGGCAAAAGGGGGTCCAACCCGTTACTAGCATGGTGTACCTAATAAAGTGGCCGGTGAGTGTATATGCAGCTTTACTCCCAAATGAGTGACTATCCTTGTAAATGTGCAACTTTTTCCTCAAATTTATTATTTTTTTGTGAAATTGTAACTTCTCATAAATTTAATTCTACTTGCAATGTTAAACTCCTGTTTAAAAAAATGTCTTTGTAAATTTGCATTCTAAATAAAAAACAAAAATGTAAGATTGTGTCTTGTAATGTCCTCAAAATTGAGTTTTTTTTTGTTTTTTTTTGGCGGGGGGGGGGTGTCAAAGTCACAAGGACTCACTGGTTGGGTGGGGTGGGGGGAGAGACAACACCACAGGCTGCAGAACCCTAATAAGGCAAAGAAATGGTCTGAGAATAGATTTCCACAATATTAAAAATGACAACCACCTACTCTTACCTGCCATTGATGGAGACAAAGAACCAAATGGACAGTGTGCACCCCCACATGGAAATACTGGGTAAGTACAACAAATGACAGCAAAACAAAAGCTTCACTGACATTACAAACAGCAGAAATACCCACAAGATAACTAGCCTGTTTCCAATATTCCTGAAAATAATGGCATGGTAAGATACCCACAAACCAGTCGACGGAGCTGAAGATTTACATCTTTTTATTCTTCAAACAACTGAGAGATGTTAAAACACTGAACAAACAAAAATGCCCTAGAGCTCCAGAAAAACAATTATTTTAAACCAGTTGTAGCACTTTTCCATTATTGCCAGCTGTGTTGTTGTGCAGTTTCTCATTGTCTGCAGCATCGCTTTTGCCAGATCTGTGTACAAAAAGATTAAAAGAAAACGGTGCATATATACCAGCATTGTATCGAACATGGGAACTCTCGCACAAAAACCCAGCTCTAGACAGGCGTGTTTTATGCGGAAGCATTTCCAGATTTAACATTTACCAAGGCACATTGGTAGGGATGAATGACTGAAAGGATGAATGGACAAGAGGCCCGCCTAAATTTAAATCATGGGAGAAAAGTGGTAGTGATCAATAAGCATTAAGGGGAAAAATTAAAGTCAGCTGGGAAATGCCAAGAACACCTGACCTCTCCCGTTTGTTTACCGAAATATAAGGTGGAAGCAAAAGTTACCTTAAACTTAATCATAAAGGCTTCCTAAACTCTGTAAGAACTGTGCATGTGTCCCAGTCTCAGAGTTAATAACATCCTAATAACGTAGTTAATTTGTGGAAACACGGGACACTATTCAAACTTGAAGTTAAGTCAGTGAGGAATTCACCAAGTTGTTTTAACTTATGTATAAATGCACACGGGGTCTCGGTTCTGAACATTGACTATGGCAGCTCAACTCCATAACATTTTCAGAGAATTTCAGATGGCAAACAACATCCTCAGAAATGGAAAGTTCCATCACTGAAACTCATCCTCGCTTGTGTCAGTTAAGAAAAGAAAAACATCTGTGTCAACATTCTTCAATATTTGGGAGAGAATTGGTGGATGGATAGGTTTAAAAGTATTAGAAGTCTGAAATTGAAATTAGCACCACGCTGTTTAGATGGAACCACTTGGACCTAGGCTGGAGTTTGGAATGGGTGTTGAGGTGACATTTCCGAGCTGTGATGAGACACTGTGAAAAGTTGGTTGTCTGGAATGTTAATGACCAAAAATAAAGGAGCCATGCTCACATTTGTACTATTGTGAGATGAGGCTGAGAGCACTGTGATGCAAATAGGAAAATAAGGGAAAGGGAAAAAAAATAACAGTTATGAATATGTGCTTAGATGAACATCCCATAAACAAACTGGTCAAAATAAATAAATGTATGCAATAAGAACTTTATAATTTACTCTTTATATCTCATATAAAGCTTCTTGTAACTGCCAAACTCTTCCAGAATTTCACAGCCTGGACACGTTCGGCTCCATCTATGCTGGATGAGCTCCATCAACACTTCTGTGGGCACTGATGCGGTGGTCTGGACTGGACAGCTAAACCCCAGCCTTCCCACCATTTTAACCCTAGCTTGTAACTGCCCATTGGAAACCAAAAGGGAAACGGGAAAACTGCCTCCTCCCTGTGAGCCTGAAATACAGGCTACATTTCAGAACAAAAACATCACAAGGTAGTACCATTTTGGGTCATCTGGGATGACTCTGCAACCTCATATCTATCTTCGATGATAGCAGCCGATCTCTGCAATAGGGGCCTTGTCATTCCTGTGGCTTTTTCACTTTGAAAATAAAACAGAAACAGCCCTTGATATTACAAACTCAACTATTCTTTTTAATCTCCACACTTTTTTTAAATACCAATATCTTAATAGATTATCACAGAAAGAGGAAACGGCATGGGGAGGGGAAGTTTAGCAGGCCTAATTTTTTTTTACCAGACTCACAGTGGATGAACAAAATCATGAAGTATGTCATCTCTGTGGGGAGATGAAGAAAGAAGCAAAAAGGACAGCAGGTTCCCCCTGCCCCTTCAGTCTAGGCAAACATATGGCAGGATGTTCAATTTACTTTCATCCCCATGAGGGTCCAATGATATGCAATCTGTCCAATTGTACCAGTCGCCCTTGGTATCATAACAACCGTTTACCCCGGGCCAGTGCTGCATATGTATCCTGTCCATGTCCTCAACCGTCACCTCCCGACTCATGCCAGGTAACTCCCCTATTGAGCTGTCTGTCTCCAGAACATGCATCATCCTCAAGTCCTTAACCTCCTGTTCTTCTCTTTTTAAATATTCTGACATGAAAAAGTGTGCACTAGGGACCTGGACTCCCGAGGAGGTGAGGACATTGCTCTGGAGGTTCAAGTAGGACTGAATAATTTCATTTCTAGACAGCTCTTTCCAGTTCGTCTGGTGGAAAGGGTTAAGGCTGGGCCCCGGGGCAGTGGACTGTTGAACAGTGCTATCAGTTCTCTGCCTAGACTCAGCAGGTTCCGGAGTGGAGGCTTCCTCCGTTTGAGAAGGTTCTTTATGTACTAGGGGCTTAATCTGACCTGTAACAGGGTCAAATGTCAGTCTACGTTCTTTTAATCGTACAGGTTTAGTTGTGTCCTCTACTTTTTGGCCATCTAAGTTGACAGCGTAGTCTCTAGACCTGTACTTCCTCCTTTTATACTCCAAGTTGGGTACAGTGCCCCCATCTGTGTCATCAGATGTAACCACGGCTCGTTCAGACATTGGTCTGTGCAGTTCTGAGTTCTGTTGGGGGAGAGAAGGTGTGGGGGACACAGAGGGGGATTCCAGTGTAGCAGATGTGTCTTGTGACAGCGCGGGGGCATCTGAAGAGCTCGCCCAGTGCATCGAAGACCTGTGAGAGGATGAATGTGGCAGCTTGTCAGCATAAGATGAAGCTGGGGAGGGCACAGGTTGCGAAACAGAAGAAGGAGAGTCACTTGGGGAAGGGCTTGGCGTTCTTTTTGGTGCATATGCTGAAGAGCGCTTGGTCACCGTGTCTTGCCTCGTGCTCCTTGGACTGGTAGTAAGGCCACGAGGACTTCTGGCTTGATAATAGCCACCACCTCCTTCATCCAATCTGGCCTGTTGCTGCATCACAGCAACTTTGATCAAAGAGGAAGTGCTGGGTATTTTGGCAACTCCTGGGGAGCTTGGGTGAGGCTTGACAGCATTGACCGGAATTCTGTTCATTTTATCATTATCAAGGTGCTCTACTCGGGATCTGTCAGGAGATGGTACTACCTCCTGCTCATCTGGACTGCCTGCAATACCATTGGTGGATGGGGGTGAAATAGAGTCATCATATGGGGACATCTTGGATGTTTTTAAGTACCCGCTACTGTCTTTTTGCTCTGGCCGGCGCTTGCGGCTGCTTGATTTCTCAGCTTTTGGAGAGTATGTATTGTGAACATCATTTCTGACTTTAACATCAGGGACACCCTTCTCCGGTACAGGAATGTCATGTGGAGAGGTGTCAGTTTTGCAGGGATGGGAACTGCCATTGGTAGACCCAGGGATGGCTTGAGCCACGGCAGGCCCCGGTTCAATCAGCTTCTGCCAGTTCCTCAAGAGTTTTTTAGCCCGCTTTGCAAGGTCTTCATCCTTGGTCTTCTTCCTTACATCATTAATCAATTTTCCTAGTCGAGTTTCCTATAAAATATATGTACGAGGGCTGGTTACAAAATCAGTAATGATTTCTGCATAAATTGGCAGTTAAGAGTACAGTCAGTTGTCTTACCTCGAGAGCTTCTTTGGTGATGGGATACTTTTCAAGGCAGGTAATTACTTCCAATACAACCTCCATATTGCATATCTGTAATAATGAGGATAAACACGTAATACCAATTAAGCTTTCAGTGATGAAACCGAAACCACAAACCCCTACAGTGACAAAAAAAAAAATACGTTAATATTAGGAACATTTTAGCCCTTTTTAATCAGGCCTGTTTTTTGTTAGGCAGCGGGGCCGAAATCAGAAAGTGGCCAATGGCAGACAAGTCTCGGCAGAGCGGCAAATGCCAGTTCTCCACAGGAAAATATCAATTCGCTACTGGCAAATACCACTTTTCCATCAGTTGGCCACTTTAATCTTGCAGTCTGTCGGCCACACCAGTACTGCCCATTAAAGCATATGTAAATTACTTAAAATGGCTTTGCGGCTGTCGCAAATCAACACGTTTTTATTCACATTTTTTAACAGTTTTGGACAGGGTGCCTAGATAAGCTTTCACAAAGTCATCATGGTAAGTTGTGTTGTTTCATGACATGCTTTTGAAACGTTTGATAATAAGGCAACTTCAAATATGTCTGTAGATACAACAGATGCTCATGTTTATTCAACTCGTGGGGATATACCTAGTCATTTAGAGATGGTGGTTGGGAATGTGACAGAACCAGTGAAATGTATTGTGAGAAGATCTTTTTTCTGTAACGGTACTTATCCAGGGCAGCGCAGTGGCGGAGTGGTTAGCACTGCGGCAGCATAGCAACTCCGACCAACAGTGATCTATGTGGAAGTTTGCATGTTCTCCCCGTGTCTGTGTGGGTTTACTCCGGGATTTCTCCGGTTTCCTCCCACATGCCAAAAACATGCAAGTTAGGTTGACTGGCATCAAACTGGGGATTCTAAATTGTCCTTAGGTATGACTGTGAGAGTGAATGGTTGTCTGTCTCTCTGTGCTGGCCCTAGCCACACATTTTTTTACGTGGCATGCTTCTTTGTGTGTGGGGGCTTGTTTGTTCATTCATTCATTCATGAATGAATAAACAACCCCCCCCCCCACACACACACACAGCCCTGAGTGTCACCTTTCATTAGAGCCCAACATCAAGCTTCTATATTGAATCATTCAAAAGTTATAGACGTTTTTCCAAACTGTGCCATTTGGCACAATTTGGCACAGTTCAAAAACGTCTGGGAACAACCTGTGAAGAAAGCTGTGTAATATATTTATTTTTTGTGGTACTGTTACAAAATTTTGACCTCAGCTTGATAACACTTGGTTCTACATTTCTGTTGCATTTTCCAGCCCGGATCTGACAGCTGTGTGTTATTTGCAAGCATTTGTATCCAAAAAAACACCCAGGCGAAATTTATTTTCTTCAAGTTCAGTATGTTTAGATGATGATTACTCAGTGGCAGGAGCACTTAGAGAGATTATGACTGTTTTGCCAAAAAATTAAAAGTGTTTTCTTTTAAATGAGACCAACCCCATGAAGATGCTGCAAAGGGTTGAAGAACAGCTTTTGATTTACTTTGGGTACGTTATTTTTAGGCGTTTTTAGGGAAATTGACCAGAGTGCAAGGGGTTAAACATTATCACAGTACCCCGGAAATCCAGACAAACCCAGAACGTAAGTAACATAAGTAACAACTGTATAAGAAAAGACTAGAAATAATTAAAACACAAGCATTTGTCAAAGACTTCATTTACTTTTGCTTAATTTTGGACAGGCATCAGCATGGTCATCTATTTTCCCCCAGCTGTCACAAATTAAAAGCAGCTGCTGAGAAAAACAAAGCAGTGAAACTGGAGTGAATATAATTTATGTGTTCTGGGTGGAAAAAAAAATGGACAGACGAGCCACTTCACAGTAGAAGAATGTATAACCAGTTAATTGGCCATGGCAGATGGCAGGAGCCACCGGCTAACCGTATCCAGGGAGTGGTCAGCCGGTATGGATTACTGGTCGGCCGCTGTCAGCTACTGGTTAGCCGTATCAGCTAGTGGTCGGCCACTGTCAGCTACTGGTTAGGCAGGACCAGGGACTGGTCTGTCAGTGTTCAGCAGCTCACAAGTATCCTGCGAATGGTCAGCCGGGTCTTGCCCAGCGGTCAGTCGGTCTCCTGCAGTATAATCCACTGAATCATTATTGACTAATATTAAGCCATCATACCATATTTGTCAATATCAATACTAACATTAATAATCGTAGCACTAACACATACAGCCTATGATCCATTAGGTAAAATAACAATTTTTGCCAATAAGTTAAATCCAATACTGGTGGGTAAGTATAGTACAGTTACAGAAAAAAGATCTTCTCACTATAAGTTTGACCGGTTCTGTCAAAATGCCTAGCCGCCATCTCTAAACGACAAGGTACATCCCCACGAGTTGAATAAACTTGAGCATCTGTTGTATCTACAGACATACAGTTATGTGAAAAAATAGGAAACCCTATGAAAGCCTGTGTGTTTAACATATTTGGACATGGATATTTCATATCAATTTTAACAATACTGGGAGATTCAAATAATATAACTAAACAAGTAAAACTGAAGAAAAGACTTTCCAAAATTTTCTGTAAAATGTAATTCTAAAAACATTCAATTTCTAGTGAGGAGTAAATTAGGACACTTCCACATTTATTCCCACTTAAAATGGCTAAAATCACATACACAGGTGTATCGCATCAAGTGCACATGATTAGAACATCATTACTCAGCATTTTTAAGGAGGCTTGTCCTATTTAAACCTCAGACATTTATGGCCCTTTTCCATTAGTATCGCTTTGGCCTTACTCATTTCTACTCGACTCGCTTTCTAGCCTTTTCCACTGTACCCAGCACGGTTTAACAGGCGCTATTTTCGTGCCTGATCGAGGGCAGGGTACAACCGTGCTGAAGCGAGCCGAGATGTGACGTCAACAGACTGCGAGCCGCTGATTGGTCAGGGCGTAATGTCACGAAAGCGTCCATCTTCAGTGGAATCTATACGACCGCCATTTGCAATATTTCATGGACTAACTCGGTCACGGAGTAAATACGATATTAATACAGACAGCGTTGTAGGTTTTGCGGAAATCTACACCGTGGTCCAACGAAGAGGTGCGGGGTTTTCTCTGCTTAGTGGCAGATCACCAATAAGGAGCGACCCGCACCGATACAGATGCAGCCCAGCATAGAACTGGACTACCGACAAGCTGAAGATGAACGTGAGAGACCCATCGATGGTGAGTGATTTGTAATAATGTGCATCTATTTGCTTATTTATCCTGTTGGTGGTAAGCTCACTTTTTTTGAGCGTGCTGGCTAACGAGTTTTAGCTAGTAGCTAGCTAGTACCAACTGCTGATTCGCGCTTGTTTTCTCCTAAGTATTCGCTTGTGAGAGCAAAATGATGAAATATGTTAATCCTGGTTAAAGTCCTGGTTTGTGTACGTGCTGCACTTTGGTGCTGCGCATTAAATTGTGTGCAATTTAATGCTAGAATGCGTTTCCACATGCCAGGGTTTAGCCTCCCTCAGTGTTTATATTGTGGATACTGGTGAAATGGACCACAGGAACCGAAATCTCAACAATATAAAAGTGCTTTTTCAAACCAGTGATTTATAAAGTCATTCATATAATTTTCTAAAGCGTCAGAATAGACCCACACACCTATTCTGTGGATTTTCCATAAAAGGTGCTGGAACAGTATTGTGCTGTTTCACCATAAATCCCTGGATTGATAATGTACTTATTCATGTAAAGAGTGGATCCTGCGGTGCTTGTCAGGGAAACGAAGCATTTTTGTCACATCCCACCACTGACTTTCACAGGTGTATTTCCCTAATACAGGTACATCTCCAAAAATTAGAATGTTATGAAAAAATTCAATATTTTTTGACACTCATTTCAGAAAGAGAAATCCATATATTATATAGATTCATTACACAGACAGTGATATATTTCAAGCGTTTTATTTTAATTTGGATGATTATGGCTTACAGCCCCTGAAAACCCCAAATTCAATTTGCGAAAAATTAGAATATTACATAAATTAACTTTAAAAAATATTTTTTAAATATAAATGTTGCCCGCTGAGGTGTTGGTTAACATGGGCTGTAGCCATAACCATCAATATTAAAATAAACACTTTCAATATATCACTGTCCCTGTAATGAATCTATATATGGGTTTCAATTTCTGAAATGAGTGACAAAAATATTGAACTTTTTCATGATATTCAAATTTTTGAGATGTGCCTGTATAAGTGTTGAACTTGCTTGAAACTAACCACCATCCATTTCTGTCGTTCATCTAGGCAAGAGGAAAGCAGCCGCCCCACAACGGACCTTGCCACTGTGGAAAGTACTGAAATCCTTTGCTTTTATAGGTAAAGTGTCAAAACCAAAGTAGCACAATTTCCACTTAATATAAAAGGGACTGAACTGAGACTTATTTGATTGTGTGAGTATTAATTACAGAATAATTGAAAATGACTGGCACATCAACTGTAAAAGAAACTGCTTGTTAATGTATTTATTTTTTTGTCAGATCACTTGTGTGATCCTTTGTGAGTTATGTTCATAACTATCTTTTGGGGAATGGCAGTTGTTCAGTCATCAATATAATTTAGTTTATATGTGTAGTTTATAGTCTATCATCAATAAACTCATGCAGTAACAGGACACATTACAAATATTTGAGACCCATTGTTGTGCATCCTTTTATATTTTAGCAATAAAAGTACAAAACACCGCCCACACTTGAAGCCAGGGCAAGAAGAGACACTTTTACAGACAAGACAAACTTTTATTGACAAAAACTCCATATTTTGACTGAGCAACTCCATACTCGGTGATGCACACCCTCAGTTAAAAGTACTAGATTCCATTCAAGTGAATGTATTAATTCACTCTGATTGCTGAGGCCACAGTAAAAACAGATGATTTTAAATGTAACGCAGCCCTTGTAAAATCGACTTTACATCAGTGCAGCTACATGAAAATTGTGGTTAAATACAACAACAAAGTACTTTATTGTCACATTGGAATTGGAATCGCTCCTGTTTTGTTTTTCCTCTTAAATTCTTGGATGGAATATGGTGGGCAATATACCGTATTTTTTTGGACTATAAGGTGCACTTAAAATCCTTTAATTTTCTCAAAAATCGACAGTGCGCTTTACAAATTAAATTAAATCACCCTTTATTGTCATTCAACTGTACAACTAATCATGTACAGAAGAACGAGATTGTGTTTTACCTATCTACTGTGTTAGTCACACACACCCCAAGTGTAGAATCAGAGGGCCGCTGGCATGGCAGCGGCCATGCGCCTTTATAATCCGGTGCGCCTTATGTATTAATTCTGGTTGTGCTTACTGACCTCGAACCAATTTTATGTGGTACGCGGCGCTCAAAAATCTGTCAAAAATGTTTTAGTATGACTTTGTTAAGTTACGAAGCCGAATTGCTTGATGGATTGTCGGAGCATTACGGTAGTCAGGAGCCTCGCGGAGTAATATGTGCTTCAACATAATGGCCGGATGGCTTTTTCCACAAATCTCCGTCCCTATTGATCTGCCACTCCATGCGCGCCCATCTCACCAACACTGTCAAAACCCAAGTGAAGCAAACTAATTCGGAGCTTGCCATCATTCCGGGTGGATTAACCAAAGAACTCCAACCGCTATATTGGTGTCAACAGGTCGTTCAAAGTTAAATTGCTAGCGAGTTACGCCACTATCTGCCAATGGATCGTGGATCGAAACTGCTCCCGTTTAGCTGTAATTAATATTCAAAAATGTTATTTTTGGGACGAAAGAATTAAAGCGTCCCAGCATTTGTTTGCATTGTTTACTTCTCGGGGCTGCCGCCGGAGAGCGAGCCGTATCGAGTACCGAGCGAGTATCCTGGCAATGTAAACAGCCACGGACCAAAAACGTACATTTGCTCATGGAACAGGCCATTCACACTCGCAGACAATCGCGCTATATGTGTCTATAATGACTATAGATGGGATTTTCTTTCCATGTACGCAAAAAATTTTTTAAAAAAAATTCCCAGATCCGACTACCTCGCGAGATAGTCAATACCCAAAAGCCGATGGTATATAGAACACGTATATTAGGATTTGTATGTGAAACTTCGGCATCGAAACTGCTCCCGTTTAACTGTGAACGGGAGCAGTAAATACGGCTGTAAATACATATTTACGGCTGTAAATATGACTACCGAGCAAGTACCGAACGAGTATTCTGGCCAATATGGCAATGTAAACAGCCACGGACTAAAAACGTTCTGCCTGCTCATGGAACAGGTCATTCACGCTCGCAGACAATCACGCTATATGTGTCTATAATGACTATAGATAGGATTTTCTTTCCATGTACGCAAAAAAATTTTTTCCCCCGGCTCCGACTACCTCGCTTTAATGCGCCTTATAATCCGGTGTGCCTTATGTATGAAATTAGACCATCAAATAGACCATTCATTGATAGTACGCCTTATAATCCGGTGCGCCTTATAGTCCCAAAAATACAGTAAGCTGCGGCTTCAGCCATACCCATTTCAGATAACCTATGTTGAACTGTATAATCAGAGAAGTTATTGTTTAATTCGACCTTGTTAGATTTTTTTCCCCTTTGTTATATTATTCTATTTTCTTTTAATCTTTACTTTTAATCTATCCGAAATAAAGATTCATTCATTCATTCACATTCCACCACTGGCTTTTAGCAACAAGTGTATTTCCCAAATATGTTTTAAACTTCCTTTATTTAACCACCACCCATTTCTGTCTTTTGTCTAGGCAAGAGGTAAACGATCCACCCCAAACTGGACCTTGCGTCACCATTTACAGAGATGCAGGCCTAAGATCTGCTGAACTGGGACCAGTGTGAGCTGCACATCCCAGCTGCTGAGTGACCCAGTCTTACAGTTTGAATTTTGCACATTCTGAATAATCTGGAATTTGCTGCTGATTGTAATAAACAATTTAGTGACTTATGTGTTTGCATCATGATTTCTATTTTTGTCTGTTAATACACTGGAGGGAAAAGAGTCAATAGTACAAACTTTTAATGGGTGACCTTGAAAATAATGGCTCATTTTTAAGAAAAGTAACCAAAACAATTATTTTATTAACTGAAGACTGTATTGTTGGATGTGCCACCGCAGAAGACCCTGCATACTTTAGTGACAGTACCAGTATATGGAGGAATTCTGGGTCATATTAGCATCTACTCTTCATCATAATGGGTTTGGGCAGGAGTGTCCAATCATGTGCCATGGAGGGCCAAGACCCTGCAGGCTTTACCTCCAACCAGTGTCTTCAACAGCAGATTCCACTGACTGCAGATCAGTGAAAACACCTGCTGAAGAGACTGGGTAGAAGAGAGAACCTGCAGGGTCTTGGCCCTCCATGACACATGATTGGACACCTGTGGGTTAGAGTTTAATGGGATTTAACATTTTAACACAAACTGCTTTATGGTTCATAATTCTGTTGACAGACACACCAAACCAAAAGTGATTTCTCAAACCGCTGGATTGTTCTTAGACAGCTTTTCCAATCTGTCAGTATTAAATTTATGTCACATGGTGGTAACCTTCACATATAAAAAAAAAGAGACATCTGCAAAAACTTCAGAGGTTTATTGTCAGTGCAATTTCCAGTGCAATACTACATGAATGCATGTATAGTACATTGTTGATGCAGAGAATATATATTTCTACAGTACATGTATCTAGTAAATCAAGCATTTTCCATGTAACCTTGTGACTGCATTATTTTAATTGCTTTTAATCCTAGATCAAGTTTGTTTTAGCCTAAAATGCATCATAACTGTCAAATATATCTTATTATACGTAACTCAGTACTGTTTACTTTTTGAATATATATTTTGTGGCTAATATAGTTATTAACCTGGCGATCAAGTTGTGTCAGCTGATCATTTTTTGCTATGACACCACCTCAGACTCAGTGCAGCTGGAGCAGGTACGTCCCATCATGTCTCATCAGTCTCTCCATGATTTTCACGCAGATCAGAGCAATTTGTTGCACAGGAAATAAACGTTTCTACAGACATTCTTAAGCTCTAAAACCACGGATCATTTGTGAAGCTGTGTTGACATCAGTGACAGGCTGTGCTGAACGCCAGACCGACCGTTTGAAGCGGTAATTTTCTCACAACAGAGCCATCTGGAACACACACAGCATACATATTTTAGTACCTAACAGCGATAACTTGCAGACATTACAGTGTAGTACGACGTACTTATAGCAAACTAGCATTAGCAACATTAGCTTACCGTCATATATGACCTAGTTTGTATCCTCACGTCTTCGGCTCTCCTAGAAGCTGCAGAATTATTCCAGAGTGTTTTGTCTCACTGCCTGTACCCTTGTCTGGCGGTCCTTTTTGGCATTTACAGTGAAAAAAGCCACAGACCGAGGAGTCGCCTTGTACAGCCGCCATGTTATGTTTGGCTCGGGTCATGTGTTTTACGTCACGGGAGTGTGGCGCCGCCTTGCTGTAAAAAAAATCCCGCCCACCACAGCTTAACCCCACTTTACCTGGCTGCTATGGAGACACAACCGCGGCCGAACCGAGTAGTAGCGAAATGAAACGAGGTGAGGCGAGCTGGGCTAGTGGAAAAGCGGCTTTAGTTTGGTGTGCTCCTGACTGTTGAAGTGAGAGTGAACACCATGGTGAGATCAAAAGACCTGTCTGAGGCCTTCAGAAAGAAGATTGTAGCAGCTTATGAGTCTGGTCAGGGATTTAAAAAGATCTCAAAAGAATTTGAAATCAGCTATTCCACTGTCCGGAAAATAGTCTACAAGCGGAGAACATTCAAAACAACTGCCAACATGCCCAGGTCTGGCCGTCCAAGCAAGTTCACCACAAGACCAGAGCACAAGATGCTAAAAGAAGTCTCCAAAAACCCTAAAATGTCATCATGGGACCTACAGCTGGCTCTTGCTACTGTTGATGTGAAAGTGCATGCCTCTACCATCAGAAAGAGACTGCACAAGTTTAACTTGCATGGGAGGTGTGCAAGGAGGAAACCTTTGCTCTCTAAGAGAAACATGAAGGCCAGACTGAAGTTTGCCAGAGAAAGCGTAGACAAAGAACAGAACTTCTGGAATAATGTTCTTTAGACCGATGAGTCTAAAATTTAATTATTTGGACACTAGGGCTGAAACAATTAGTCGACATTGTCGATGACGTCGATAGTAGACAATCTGTTGACGCAGATTTTTATTGTCGACAAATTATGTAATTATAAAGTTTATATGCATACCGCGGAAATGTTCAGTTGTAACTGTAATGCACAACCGTAACTGCTGCGGGCAGTAGCACCTCTGTTGTCCAGCATGTGTGAACAATTTCCAGTGATGAAGAAGAGGAGCACAGCATGGTGAAGTGAAAAAATAAACACATCGAAATAGAGCTATTAAAAAAAAAAAAAAAAAAAAAAAAAAAAAAAAAGGCAGACCCAAACCTTCTATAGTATGGGAACATTTCACAGAAAAATAACAACAACAAGATAAACAAGTAAAATGCAGACTTTGCATGGCAGACCTTTCCTATCATGGCAGCACTACAGTGATACATGGGCATCTGAAACGGTGGCACCCGGGAGCTGCAACATTAACGGCTACCTCTGCTTGGTAGGTTTTAGAGAGTAAAGAAAGTTAGCGCCATTTTCAATAGCCAACTGTTTCAAGCTTTAGAAAAATGACAATACTGTTAGTATGTGCTGTTCATGTTAGCTTACCTGTTTGACAATAAGCTCTGGTTGCTGAGGGCTGAGCTGTTTAAATCATGGCTAATGTAATGAATACAGTAAATGACTGAATTACAGGAGTCACCATCTCTTTTTCATCTTTGTTAATATTAGCCCAAATTCTGAATATTAGTGCATCTGAGTTAATTAGAATATCCTAATTTGTAATTTAATACATGAAAACCTACAACCATAATCATCAAAATCAAACAGCTTGAAATATCACTCTTAAGTGCAGTGAATACGGAATATGAAGGTGTACCTTTCTCAGTCCCTCCAGGATTTTGCAATGTTTGCAACTGTACCAATTCCCGCAACTTCAGCAGATCCTGCATAATTTGAATTTTGTCCAATCACCACAACTTTACCGCAATTTTGGCCAACTGTCATCAACTTCCACCAATTTTGCCAATTAAATTTGTCCCCGAGTAGCGTGCAAACATGCACTTCAGTCTGACCAATCAAATGTGGCGCTGCACCGTGCTCACTTCCGTGTTTACAGTGAGTATATACAGAACACTTCAGCAAAAAACTGTGTGATTAAAAAAAAAAACAATACTCACCTGCGAGTTTTCCCACATCGCTCCTTCCTCCATCTCCCCCGGCCCACCGGTGAACATCTCCTTGAGCCTCCGTAATGATCGTGTATATGAAGTGCCGGATTTGTGTTGAAAAACATCCGCCTCCTGAAAGCACCCCTGTCTCGGGAGTGTGCTTGAGGAGACATGCCGTAAAACCACAAAAAAATTAACGAATCTAATACTACAGCTAGTGTTGTAACAGTGTATATGTCTTTAGAGGTAAAAGTCACTACTACATCTTGTCAATGAGTTTTAAAGCTGTAAATCTCCGGTCTGGACATGGGCCAATGCGCGATTCAGGCAATCCCCAAGGAACAGGGGATTCCCCGCAACTTACCACAACAATTTAAAAAAAAAAAAAAAAAATCCTGGAGGGACTGCTTTCTGAATTATTCAAAAATGCACTTATAGAAAACTTCCACCTAATGTTAGTTTGTGGGTTGGAGCAGATCAGTAATTCAGTTGTAAGATATTTAATCAATTGTTTAATTGACATTAGGCATTATGCCATCTGTGATAAACTGATATATAATCTTAAACTTGAGATAATCACTACAGCGTTCTTGTTTTGTTTTTTTTTCCAAGTTAGCTCTGGAAACTGCTTATAAAATGTTATATTAAAGCAGGGACTGACAACAAGATGATTTTCACAGGTGTGCAGGCTTAAACCACGGGTGAGGTAAAATATGCACTAGCGCCCCAATAGGAAGCAGAGATGGCGGACATAAGAAATAATTGCGATTAGTCCACTAATCAAAAAAATTGTCATTAGATTAGTTGACTACCAAAATCATTGTTTGTTCCAGCCCTGTTGGACACCAGAACAGAGGACGTGTTTGGTGCAGACCAAATACAGCATTCCAGGAAAAGAACCTCATACCAACTGTGAAGCATGGAGGTAGAAGTGTCATGGTTTGGGGATGCTTTGCTGCAGCAGGACCCGGCCAGCACACCATCATAGAATCCACCATGAATTTTACCATGTATCAGAGGGTGCTTAAGGACCACTAAGACCATCTGTAAAAAAATTAAAGCTGAAGCGGAACTGGACCCTGCAACATGACAATGACCCAAAACATGCCAGTAAATCCACCAAGGACTGGCTAAAAACTAAGATATGGCGAGTCCTCGAATGGCCAAGTCAAAGCCCTGATCTTAATCCCATTGAGATGCTGTGGAGTGACTTGAAACAGGCTGTAAATGCAAGAAACCCCTCAAACATCTCACAGCTGAAAGAATTCTGCGCTGAGGAGTGGGGCAAACTTTCCTCAGACCAATGTCAGAGACTGGTAGATGGCTATAAGAAGCATCTCACTGAAGTTATTTCAACCAAAGGGGGTAACACTCACTATTAAGCAAAAGAGTGTCCTAACTTTTTCCCCAGTTAGAATGCACATTTTTGTTGATATCTTTTGTTTAATGAGTAAAATAAGGTTAATTTTTGTCATTTACCTGCAATTAAATCACCTTCTTCCAGAGATAAATAAAAAGAACTGAATATTTAATGGGGTGTCCTAATTTTTTCACAACTGTATTTGAAGTTGCATCATTGTCAAACATTTCAAAAGCACGTCACAAAACAACACAACTTATCACGATGACTTTGTGAAAGCTTATGTAGGCATATATCCCTGTCCAAAATAGGGCTGCAACTAACGATTATTTTGGTAGGTAACTAATCTAATGATTATTTTTCCATTAGTCGACTAATCAAGGTGAACATGATCATAGAGTGATGACGTAGAGTGGAGTGTGTGGCGGCGATGCACCTGTGGGCTGGTTGCCAACCGCCGATTAAATCTAAAAGAAAAAGATTTCTGTCATGTCCGCTAGCTCAACTTCCAGCTGGCACAGCTCCTGTTTGGGGCTCTAGGTCATGTTTTACCTCACCTGTTTAGGCTTGCACACCTGTGAAAATCACTTTGTTGTCAGTCTCTGCCTTAATATAATGTAGCCTGTTATAGAAAGTTCCCATAGCTAAATAAAATAATGACCCATCAAGCATGAGTTGGAAACTTGAACTTGACAGCTTAATCAGAAGTGTTTGTAGCAACGCAATTAAATAATAGATGTTAAAGTGTAAAAACTCAAATAGCAGCTCTGCTGCTCCATAAAGGCTGTTGTAACTGCGTATTAAAAAAACTAGAGTAATATCCAACTCCATTAAAATAAAAAAAGGAAATAACAAGCTAGTCCATCCTGTTTGAAACCTTGCTGGGTCCAGAAGTTTAAAAGTTTAATTAAGCTTCAGATGAAAATTAAAAACTTCTTTCAGTCAAAAAAACAAACAAAAAAAACTTTAAATATCAATGCAGGAATGTGAGCGTCCACTACACATACAGTGAAATATTTAAGCCGTTTTAAATTTATTTGTGATGATTATGGTCATCTTCTTTTAATTAAATTACAACTCATGATATTCTAATTTACCGAGATGCACTAGTATTCAGAATGAAGGCTGATGTTACGGTGACAATAACAGAATATGAAAAAGAGTAAGTTGCTCATGTAATTCACCCATTTACTGCAGTTAACATATAGCTAGCATAACGGAAGCAGCTCAGCTGTCAGCAAGCATCGCAAGAGCGATTACTGTCCAGAAGCAGGTAAACTAAACGGCACACACTAATAGTGTGGTCAGTTTTCTAAAGTTGAGAGAGTCGCTCATTGAAAATAAGAGGCGCTAACATTACTTGCTAACCTTATCGATGCAGTCTGCTGACAGGTGGCTGGAGACAGAGGAATGGAGAGGAGGAGGGAATGGATGCATTGCAGCTGTGATATGACAACACTGCTTTACAATCTACATTTAACTTGTTTAATTTATTTATTTTTGGTAAAATCCTCCCATACTTTGGAAACTTTTGGCCTTCTCTGTGATTTTCTCTCCGTGTCGCCATGATGCGTTCTTCTTCTTCGCTGGAACAGTTAAACTGAACATTTCCGCGGCATGCATATAAACTTTAAAATTAAATGATTTGTCGACAATAAAAATCTGCAACAACAAATTTTTATATTGACATTATCAACATCGACTAATCGTTTCAGCCCTAGTCCAAAACCATTAAAATAAGTGAATAAATAATGTCTTGATTTGCAACAACTGCAAAGCTGTTTTAAGTAATTTACATATGCATTTATGGGCGGTACTGGTGTAGCCGACAGACCGCAGGAATAAAGTGGCCAATCGGTGGAAAAGTGGTATTTGCCAGGGGAGAACTGGCATTTGCCATTCTGCCAAGAACAGTATTCTATAATTCTGTGCTACTTATTGAGACGCGCTACCCTGCGTCTTTGCACATGCACCTGCATCTTTGCGCATGTGCAGACTTGTGTACATAAACTCAGTTTCCACACCCATTATTTCATGCTACTGTAAACAAACTTTGGAAAATTCCTGTACAGTAGGTAAAATTATGTTGTAAAGTTGCCTTTTGTCTCTACAGCTATCAGAGGCGTGTACATAAGCGCCATCATGTTATGCTACCGTAACCATTTATGTGTACTTTTGAAACAAAGGAGCCTCAAGCTCATGAACAATCTGTAGCTTAATGCTGGAGAAAAGCTCATCAATAGTAAATCACCTGCTGCTGTGTGTGTATTTAGTCAAACCTTTTGAAACAAAGGAACCTCAAGCTCATGAACGGTCTGCAGCCTAATACTGGAGAAAGTATTTTGTGTGCGTGTGTGTCTTCTGACCTGCACATATGTAGATATGAAGAATACAATGTCTTTGAATTCTTCTGACGTAAACATTTGTGCTTTTTTGAAACAAACAAGCCTCGAGCTCATGAATGTACATGGAGCAACCCCAACTATTCCTTACAGTCTCTGATTATTTGTGGCTCATATTGCCCTCTTGCATACAGTTAGTTTCTGGAATAAACTTGGGAGAAATTATTTTCCTGTATTTGATAAGAGTTTTGCGCCAGAGCAGAGCAGAGCACTACTGAACCACTCCCACAAGGTAAAAAGTGATCTTCATTTCCCTCCTCCTTTTAAAGCTCCTTGGTTCCAGTCTTCAACAGGTCTTCGCATATTCTCCACTTTCTGATCCCAAATAGAGCTGTCTACGCTTACATCACCGATCTCATGAATGCACAGATTCATAACCGTGTGGTATGCAGGAGCCACTGCCAGGGACAGACTAAGGCTGCAGCGCGTCGTGCACGCTGCTGAGAAGGTGATCGGCTGCAAGCTCCCATCCCTCCAGGACCTGTACATCTCCAGGACCCGGAGGCGTGCAGGCCGGATCATAGCCGATCCTTCACACCCTGGTCACATACTGTTTGCCCCCCTCCCCTCAGGTAGAAGACTTCGGTCCATTCAGACTAAAACCTCCTGTCACATGAACAGCTTCTTCCCCTCTGCCATCAGACTGCTGAACACTAAGTGACTTATTGACTCTCGTACACTATGTACAGCAGCTCAACCAGACTCATGTCAATCATCACTGTTTTCTTTTTGCATTACCGACTGCACTATGTGGTACTCCACAATATCTGCTGCTCGCTAATATATTTAAAAATTGCTTTGACTAGTATTACTCATTCTTATTCTACATTTTATTGCATGTATAGTTTTTTATTTCTATCTTTTATTTTTATCATGTTTAATGTTGCAGCATTGCACCGAGACAAATTCCTAGTTTGTGTACTACATGAACAATGGCAATAAATCTGATTCTGATTCTGCACACTAGCGGCATGGTGAGGTATCAACAAACGACTATTTCGATGCATTTCTATGGCAATGCTAGCTAAATTTAAACAAAGAAAATGTCAAAATGTTGCACAACTGGCTCATGTAGCCATCACCATCTTATGAACGATGGTGATAGCAATCAGCAATACAAGTTTTTTAGATTCACGTCGGCCAGTAGAGACTACCAAAGGAGGATTTTGTGGGCTGCTTTTTCATAGTTGGCTGAGGGATGATATGACCCACGTCTCCGTCTGGCCACAAATGGAAATTGCTCCTGCTGCAGGTATGCCTGTTTACCAAACGACTCTTATTTATCATTAAAAGTAACTTGCCTCCACTTAAAGTTAATGCGAACATGCAAAAAACACTTGAATTTGCATCAGAGGGAGTTAATAGCTAGAACAGCATTAGCATAGAAACGTGTCGGGTCGGTAGGAATATTAATTCCAATTTGCGCTGCTAGTCAGCCTCAGAGCAAATGTATGAACACTGCAATTAAACTAGTTTAAAAATAAGACTGACACTCACCTGCTGACAAATGGACTGAAGCTCTGTAGAGCTGAAATGAAGTGTCAGGGTGAACGAGGGTAAATAAATGGCTTGTTTTTCCCGTGAGCTCCGGTGAATAAATTTTGCAAACCTAAACATGATGGCTTTTTGGGGATTTCCACAGCAGGTACAATTTATTTTCTGTTATTAGAGTGTTCCACCAATGCACAGCCAAGCTGGCACATCTATTCGTCATAAATATCAATAAATATTGTTTCTCAACACACTGTTGAATCATTCTTCCACATACTGGCTGATAAGACGGTAGGGACACTTTTTGAGATCACAAATTTAAAGTTTTCAATCATATCTTATCCGATCTTGTGATGAAAGCTTGTCATAATATTGATATGCCCTGTTGTTTCAATGGTAAACCGCCCGTTTTTCTTACCTCCGCGCTCTTGCGGTGAGCATGTTCCCGTGTAAGTACCTGGATGTGTAGACAGCCCTATTAATCCCCATAGTTTTGATGGAAACTCATCAACAGAAAAGTAACTGACAATAAGTGGGTACTGGAAATTAAACAATAAATAAATGATATTGTTTGTAGTTTGTGAAAATGTTTCACGTACGGAAAAGGGAATTTTTAAAGTTATGATAAATTTGGCAATCACAAGGAGCAAAGAAATTAATAAAAATAAAATTACCAAACTGAATATTTTGCACAAATTAAACACAAACATTTATATAATCTGCAGAATATACACAAATCGTACTGATAAGCAACAGTAGCAGTTTTCGACGAAGTAGCATAAATCGATGGACTGCTGTCAATCGGTGCTACTGGTCGCATTTTTCGATAAAGCAGCACAAATCGACAGAACACCGTCCTGCTAGTGGCCACTTTTCGATCTCGCTGTCTCTCTTAAGGGGCAAGTTAGCATGGGATACATTAGCTTACTTGTTTGCTTCAAGAGTGAAAAAACGATGTGGAGTAAAGCCAGCAAAATGTCAACTTCAACAATATTGAGCTCCGGAAAATGTTAATACAAAATAATCAAATTAACGAAAAAAAAATCGAGGGATTTAGACGTTTACTCAAAACTAGTTTCCAATCCTCTTGACAAAGTCTAGAGGTGTTGGACTTACCTGTGTTAGCCGGGCTAACGCTAAAGCTAAAAGCTAGCTAACCACCATTCATACTTCATCATCAGTATTATCAAGCAGTTTATTGGGGAACTTCGGGAAACGATGAACATGAAGTTAGTATTTGAGGGGGCAATTTGTGAATAGTATCCCATTTGACCAGCTGTTGCTACGTTAGCAGTTGTAGTTAGCATGCTACGTAAACCGGCTAATGCTAACATCAGATTTCTGTAAAATGAAGATAAGCTAAGTTAGCATAGAAACTGTCATCTCAAGACCCCAGCGTCTTGGTGGTGCCTATCACAAGGCGTTCATTACGTATCTTTAAAAACTCAATAACAGTTGGCCGACGTCTTTTGGTTGAATTGGCATGCCAAGTTGTTCAGAGAGCCAGTAAACATGTTAACGACAGCGAACTCGCTGGTACTCACATTGCTCTGACCGTCGATGGCCTGCAGCAGCCGTTCCCTCATCTGCTGCGGGGTTGCTGAGACCGTTGTCATTGCCTGTTTGGTGCGATCCGGAGGATGGAGGGAGGAATCCTCCAAAACGAAAAGCGGGACACAGGGGTGACTCAAAAGCCGCTTCGGTGACACATGAGGCGTCTGAACGGCATACTTTCCGTCGCCTGTAGGGTGGACGGCTCCGTTTATCTCACATGGAGTAGCAGACGTGTACACTGTGTTGACCGTCGGTTGCTGCCTGCTCGGCGCTCAGAGACTTCACTACCAGCTGCGGGATCTCTCCACGGCCTCCTGCTGCATGCCGGGATACGGTGTACGCGCTCTCTGACGTCTGCACGTAGGCAAGTAAACATCCCTGTAGTTTAACCAAATTAGTGGGCCTTCATCACCGTTTGAAGCATATTACCTGCAGGGCTGTTTCTAGCTTTTTTGGGGGGGCTGTACAAGATTGTGTTGGGGGGTAATCTTTTAAAATAGAATAGGCTTTATTGTCATTGTACAGTTGTACAGCACAACGAAATTGTGGCTGCTCCATCAGGCTACTGCGCAATAAAGTAAGAGAGAAGGATTAGATAAAACACAGTTACAGAACACACGATTAAACACACGACCGAAATAAAAATAGCCCAGGATTTTGGAACTATACACAGGTATGGTAGTGGCTTCATGGATGAAACAATGTACATAAAAGTGCGTAGTGCAGAACACACAATTAAACACACGATTGAATAAAATGGACCAAGGATTATGGAAACTATACATAGGTATGGTTAGGGTTGTCACATTCAGTGAAGAAAAATAAAGAACACCCCTCCTCCCCTCCCCAAGGTGATGTGTGGGGCACTAGTTGTGGTTTATTATAACTTAATCATTGTTTAAATAAAGTATTAACATAGTGTAGCAGAGAGGATGGGCGGTTAAGCCCAACTGGCGGCGTTCAACCGAGGGTTCAAACCCACAACCTCCAGTTCCAGAGTCCAGCACTCTACTTGTGTCACCAACAGTGTTGGGGGAAGTTACTAAAAAAATAGTAATTAATTACAGTTACGAGTCACTTTTTCAAAAGTAACTAGTACTTTTTCAAAAGTAACTGAGTGACCAATTACTGCATGATTAAAGTAACTTTCACATTACTTTTAAATGCATACTTAAATCATCTCCTACATGCAAATGCTGTTCTTGGACTTCAGTTCAGCATTCATCAGAATTATCCCCCAGCACCTGATACAAAAACTCAGACACTTGGGATTCAAAACCTCTCTCTGTAACTGGGTGCTTGACTTTCTTACACAGAGGCCACAGAACGTGCAGGTTGGCAGCAACACCTCCCAGACCATCACACTGAGCACAGGGGCCCCACAAGGGTGTGTGCTTAGCCTGCTGCTCTTCACCCTGCTGACCCATGACTGTGTACCAGCCTACAACACCAACCACATCATCAAGTTTGCGGATGACACGACGGTGGTGGGCCTCATCACCAACAACAAGGAGGCCAACTACAGAAATGAGGTGAGCCAACTGGTCCAGTGGTGTAAAGACAATAACCTCTTTCTGAACGTGGGTAAAACCAAGGAGATTGTGGTCGACTTCAGGAGGGGACACACACAGCACCCCCCTCTGATCATTGATGGTGCAGCTATGGAGAGGATGAGCAGCACCAAGTTCCTGGGGGTGTACATCTCTGAGGACCTCTTCTGGTCCAACAACACCACATCACTGGCCAGGAAGGCTCAAACTCGCCTCCATTTCCTCCACAAACTGAGGAGAGCATGAGTCCCACCCCCCATCATGCTCTTTCTACTGGGGCACCATTGAGAACATCCTCACCATCTGCATCATGGTGTGGTATGGAAGCTGCACTGCCTCCTGCCAGAAGACACTACAACGCACAGTGAAAGCAGCCAGCAAGATCATCGGTGCCCCTCTGCCCCCCCTCTTAGACATCTACCTCACCTGTGTCACCTGCAGAGCCATCAACATCACAGATGACACCTCCCACCCCTCACACGCCCTCTTCAGCCCCCTGCCCTCAGGGAAAAGGTACCAGAGCCTCCGGGCCTGCTCCACAAGACTATTAAACAGCTTTGCTCATCAGGCCATCAAGACCTTGAACTCTGTCCACTCCCCCTTTCCCCGGACCATAACACACTCACCCACACAATAACTACCTCAGCTATTGGTACAGAAAGACTGGCACACTGACAGTAATACATTTGCTGCTGTATGTCTCTGCACTTTAACAGCAACCATTTGCACAATGCTATATCTGCTGCTGTCTGTCTGTTATTGCAATACTGATCATGTGCAGTCCTATTTGTCAATTTCTGCACCTACGCTACCACATTGAAATTGCAACTACGGGTATTACATCTTTACTTTTCTGTATGTAGGATTACTGGGTTTAATCATCATTAATCGTTTATTATGATAATTGAAAAGGTCCTCAGTTCTGTGCATGTGAGCGTTCAGAGGGAGGGGGTGGGGCCTTTGCAGTTCGGATGGCCCAGGGGAAGAAACTGTTAGTCTGGAGGTGTGGGACCTAATTGATCTGAACTGTCGTCCAGAGGGAAGCAGGTCAAACAGGTGGTGGGTGGGATGTGAGGGGTCTCCTGTGATGGCCTTCATCTTTCTGAGACAGAAGGATCTGGAGATGTCCTCCAGGGAGGGCAGATGACGCCGATGATTTTTTGGGTGGTGTTGATGACCCTCTCCACAGCCTTCCTGCTCTCGGCTGTGAAGCCAGCGTACCACACACCCAGGCAGTAGGTGAGCACGCTCTCCACTGAGCAGTGGTAGAAGGCCAACAGCAGCTTCTGGTCCAGGTTGTTCTTCCTCAGGACTACAACTACAACTTCCGGCGCCACACGAGTAGGCTGCCTTTTTGCAACAGCGGATCAATTTCTTCCTATTTCTATTTACTATCTGGCTCTCTTGCTAATCTTTCTGATCCGGCAACACCTTTATCCATCACAGACATGTAGATCGCCCAAATGTCTCCTGAACCAGCGGACGGAGCCACTGTTTCTTGCAGGAGGCAGTACAATAGAGACCAGCTGTTAGCACTTAACCGGCCCACGATGCTAACGCAAAAATTCGACATACCGGGAGAAATAAGACAGAAACGGCGTGGATGTTGAGCTGGAGTAAGACGGCGGGCGAGGAATATAAGGTACAGACCCGTCCTCCCATCCGTTATTACGGGGAACGTACGATTGCTACTCAATAAGACTGACGAGCTAGCGGCTATCTCCCACTACGAGAGCGTATTCAGAGAGAGTAGCTTGATGTTGTTTACCAAGACGTGGCTAACAGAACTAGCAACAGATGCTAACATCGAACTGGAGGGTTTCCACGCAATACGGGCAGACCGGACACCAGACAGTGGCAAGCCAAGGGGTGGAGGAGTGATAATGTATGTCAATAACAGCTGGTGCAGACCGGGACATATCACAGTTAAACAACAACACTGCAACAAAGACACTGAGTTGCTAGCTGTTAGCATGTGGCCTACCTATCTCCCGAGGGAATACTCACACGTGATCTGCATTGTTATTTATGCAAATCCGACGGCGAACGCTGGGACAGCACGTGACGTTATCCACTCAGTAACTGGCAGGCTGCTGACAGAACACCCAGATGTTCTTCTCCTCATCTCAGGTGATTTCAACCATATTTCACTGTCCCCCATTCTACCCACGTTCACCCAGTATGTTACATGCCACACTAGAGACAATAAAACACTGGACTTATTCTATGCAAATACTAAGGAGGCGTACACCTCATCACCACTCCCCCCACTCGGGAGATCGGATCACAACTTGGTTCATCTCCTGCCGGTGTACAAACCCCTAGTACACAGACAACCTCCGGTCATGCGCACAGTGAAGTTATGGTCTGAGGAGGCAATGGACGCCATCACGGACTGCATCAGCTTCTGTGTGGACAACACCTTACCCACCAAGACCATACGGTGTTGCTCGAACAACAAACCCTGGATCAACCCTGAGATAAAAACACTTCTGAGAGAGAAGAGGATCTTCAGGTCGGGGAACAGGGAGACGCTGAAGTCTGTACAGAGGGAGCTGAGGAAGATCAGAGAATGCAAGGACAGTTTCAGGAAGAAGATGGAGGACAAGCTGCAACAGAGCGACATCGGCGGGGTCTGGAGAAACCTTAAAAACATCTCTGGACTCCAGAATACCTCCTCCCAGGCCACTGGGGGCAGGGAGTGGGCAAACAATCTGAACCTGTTTTTTAATAGGTTTGACCAACCGTCCTCCCACCTGACTGCACAACAACCACTGCTGCCTCTAAAGTCATCGAGACCTGCTGTCTACACCCCACTCCATCAACACCCCCCCACTCCCAGCACACAGCCCCCCAACCTGACCCTCACTAAGACCCAGGTGAGGATGGAGTTGAGGAAGATCAAGGCTAGGAAGGCCTCGGGAACGGACGGCATCAGCGCAAAGCTCCTCAAGTCCTGTTCAGACCAGCTGTGTGGGATTGTGGAGCACATCTTCAACCTGAGCCTGAAGCTGGGGAGGGTACCACAGTTGTGGAAAACATCTTGTGTGGTACCTGTACCAAAGACTTCCCACCCCAAAGACTTGAACAGCTACAGACCAGTGGCCCTGACGTCTCACATGATGAAGACCCTGGAGAGACTGCTCCTTGCTCACCTCCGCCCCCTGGTGGGACCAGCGATGGATCCACTCCAGTTTGCCTACCAGCATGGCATTGGGGTGGAGGATGCGGTGATCTTCCTCCTTCACCGTTCTCTGTCCCACCTGGAGAAGCCCGGGAATGCAGTGAGGATCATGTTCTTTGACTTCTCCAGTGCTTTCAACACCATCCAACCAATGATCCTGAAGGACAAGCTGCTGTGCGCAGGGGTGGACCAGTACCTGTCATCATGGATCCTGGACTACCTCACTAACTGGCCACAGTTTGTGAGAACCCGGGATTGTGTGTCCGACACGATCATTGGTAGCACGGGGGCCCCCCAGGGAATGGTTTTGGCTCCCTTCCTGTTCACCCTTTATACTGCGGACTTCTCACACAACACAACACACTACCATCTACAGAAGTTCTCTGACAACTCTGTGATTGTTGGCCTCATCTCCAACGGAGATGAAGCTGAGTACAGAGGACTTATCCAGGACTTCGTGGACTGGTGCCATCGGAACTGCCTCCAGATCAACGTGAGGAAAACTAAGGAGCTGGTGGTGGACTGTCACAGGCAAGGACAACCCCTCACAGCACCAGTAAACATACAGGGAACAGACATTGAGATGGTGACATCCTACAAGTACCTGGGTGTTCATCTGAACAATAAACTAGACTGGTCACACAATACCGACGCACTCTACAAGAAGGGACAGTGCAGGCTGTTCCTACTGAGGAGGCTCAGGTCTTTTGGTGTACAAGGGGCACTGCTGAAGACATTCTACAACACAGTGGTGGCATCAGCCATCACTTTTGGAGTGATCTGCTGGGGCAGTGGCATTACAGCAGCCGATAGGAAGAGACTGAACAAACTGATCAAGAAAGCTAGCTCTGTCCTGGGGCAACGCCTTGACCCAGTGGAGGAGATAGGAGAGAGAAGGATGGTGGCTAAACTGTCATCTCTGCTGGAGTCTGAGTCCCACCCTATACAGGACATACTGAACGCACTGAGGAGCTCATTTAGCAGTAGACTACATCATCCTAGGTGCGCAACCGAGAGGTTTCGCAGGTCCTTCCTACCTACGGCTGTCAGACTGTATAACCTAGCAGGGCTGCTCACAGAGATAGCAAAAAAACGTGACGACCTAATAGCATTGAATGCAAAAGATGCAATAGACGTACACAAATGGTCCCCTCCAGTATACAACAAGGACAATATCAGTCGCTACGGAGGGTGACAATATGTATGGGTACATATTCATACTATGTAGGATAACTAAGTAGACGGTTATGCTGTTTATTCCATCTAGCTACAATGCTTTGCACTGTGTATATATATTTATATATTTATGTGTACGTATGTATATTCACTGCTCTTATTTTTATTTTTCTTATCTTCTTAATTATTGCTCTGAGTGTTGCTATCCCTGTGCTGTCGCAATCCTGGAATTTCCCCATTGTGGGACTAATAAAGGCTTATCTTATCTTAGGACACAAAGGAAGTGCAGCCACTGCTGGGCTGTCTTCACCAGGACCTTGGTGTTGACAGACCAGGAGAAGTCAGAGGAGATGTGGGTGCCCAGGAACCTGAAGGTGGTGACGGTTTCCGTGTGGTAGCCATTTATGAGGAGGGTGGTGTGGTCCTGTCTGTTCTTTCTGAAATCCAGTATGAGTTCTTTGGTTTTTTTGGACATTCAGTTTCAGGTTGTTTGCTTGGCACCACAGTAGCAGATTCTCTACCTCCACCTTGTATGGGTTCTCATCGTCATCGGTGATGAGCCCAACCAAGGTGGTATCGTCCGCGTACTTCACAATGACAGTGGGTGGGTGGGTTGGAACACAGTCAAAGGTGTACAGGGAGTACAGTAATGATCTTAGCACACAGCGCTAGGGGGAGCCAGTGCTGAGAGACAGTGTGGAGGAATGGTGGGGGCCAAGTCTGATTGTCTGTGGGTGGTTGGTGAGAAAGTTTTATATCCAGGAGCAGGTGTGTGTGTGTGTGTGGGGGGGGGGATCTGGAGGAGGTGCAATTTATTGATCAGGATGTCCGGGATGATGGTGTTGAAAGCTGAGCTGTAGTCCACAAAAAGCATCCTCACGAAGATCCTTGGGTTCTCTAGGTGGCTTAGTGCTCTGTGGAGTGTGGTGATGATGGCATCTTCCGTAGACCGGTTCTTCCTGTAGGCGAACTGGTGGGGGTCGAAGGAGGGGGGAAGACAGTCCCTGATGTGCTGGGACACCAGTCGCTCAAAACACTTCATGACTACAGACATGAGTGCTATGGGTCTGTAGTCATTCAGGCTGTCAATTACAGACTTTTTGGGGATAGGGATGATGGTGGAGGCCTTGAGGCAGAAGGGGACGGTGGTGTGCATCAGGGAGAGGTTAAACAGCTTGGTGAGGATCTCTGCCATCTAGTCAGCACATGCTTTGACCACCGCTCCTGGGATGCCATGGGCATCCCAGGCATGCTTTGGGCATGCTTTGACCCACGCGACTGTGCATGGGTTCACTGCTTTCAGTTTCCTCCTCACCTCATGCACCTGTGGGGGGTGTGTGGGGGGGTGTGAGAGTGGAGGCAAGTTGGGGGGGGTGCTCAAACCGGGCAAAGAAGTTGCTAAGCTCCTCTGCCAGAGTGAGGCTGCTGTCCAATATCTGGTGGCACTGGCCCCTGTAGTTGGTGAGGGCCTGGATGCCTCTCCACATCTGTTGGATGTTATTGTCTGTGAGGAAGCCCTCCACTTTTCACCTATAGGTGTTTTTGGGATGTTTTATGCCTCTTCTCAGGTTGGCTCTGGTAGTGCAGTACAGAGAGCTGTCCCATAGCCTGAAGGCTGAGTTGCAGGCTCTGATCAGAGCCTGGACCTCACTGGTTATCCAGGGTTTCCGGTTTGGAAAGACCCGGGTATGTTTGGTGACTGTCACATTTTCTACACAGCATTTAATGTAGAAAATGACAGACTCGGTGTAGAAGTCCAGGTCCTGATGTTCAAATATGTTCCAATCTGTGCAGCTAAAGCAGTCCTGTAGCTGGAGGAGGGCATTTTCAGGCCAGGTTTAATCGTTTGTTTGGTTTTGGGGGGGACTCTTCCTGAGTGGGGTGTAAGCAGGTATTAGAAGGAGGGAGAGATGGTCTGATTGTCCAAGGTGAGGGAGGGGGGTGGCTCTTTAGGCATGCTTAATGTTGCTGTAAACATGATCCAGTGTTCTTTCCCCTCTTGTGGGACACAACATGTTGGTGGAATTTGGGGAGTACAGTCTTTAAGCATGCTTTGATAAAATCCCCTGTTATAATGTGGACTGCGTTGGGGTGATCTTTCTGTTGCCTGCTGACGATGTGCTGGAGGTGGCTAAGTGCTAAGCTAATGTTAGCATCTGGAGGAATGTAAACAGCTGTTACAATTACTGCCATTAGCTCTCGGGGAAGACAGAAGGGCCTGCACAGAAAGGATATGGTCTCTAAATCTGGTGAACAGTGGTTTTGAATTATTCTGCTGTTATTACACCAAGTCTGAAGCACAAAAACACAGAGCCCACCACCCCTGCCCTTACCAGAATCGGTGTTGCGGTCGAAACGGAGTGTAGTTCAGCCAGGTAATTCCACAGTGGCATCTGGGATAAGTGGATGAAGCCATGATTCAGTCACAATCAGAAAACCACAGTCCTGGACGTAGCGATTGTAGGCAATCTCCGATCACAGCTCATCCATTTTGTTGGCGAGGGATCTAGCGTTGGTGAGGAAGATTGAAGGTAAAGGTGGTTTGGTGCGTTGTTTGCGCAGCTGGGCATGGAGGCCAGCCCTGCAGCCTCATTTCTGCTTCCTCTCTCAGCGCCGTCTCTGCCTCTTGGGGGGCCCGATAATAATCCACGGAGCGCACCGAGGTCTGCCGTTCTCCTCAGGGATGTGATATTGATTACTGGAATAAGTGCTGGAGATGTCGGAGTTAAGTTGGCAGCCAATGCCTAGAAGTTCTTGGCAACTGTAGGTAATCAGTCTGTCGCAGAAAGAGGACAAAAAAAAAGCAGGAAAAACACAAAAATGAGCACAGTAGTCCGGAGCGTCTAGCCGCAGCGCGTGAACACGCCACCATTTTTGGATGGGATATATATTTGCATATTTGTACACCCAGGGCTGAATTAAGGAGGTTGTGGGCCCCCGGGCTAAAGCAATTTTTGGTGCCCTCCTACATATTTATGGGAGTATGATATGCAAAATGGCCATGTTTACATGCACGGTAATAAACCGCTAATCATCTGATTTCTGGAGTTATCTGATTATTAAAGTAGTCATGTCAAAACAATAATCAGATAAAATGCAACTATTCATCTTCATCTTCTTCCGCTTAATCCTTTTCGGGTCGTGGGGGGGCTGGAGCCTATCCCAGCATCTTTGGGCGAGAGGCAGGGTACACCCTGGACAGATCGCCAGTCCATCGCAGGGCCAACACAGAGAAACAGACAACCATTTGCTCTCACAGTCATACCTAAGGACAATTTATAATCCCCAGTTTGATGCCAATTAACCTAACTTGCATGTTTTTGGCATGTGGGAGGAAACCGGAGAAATCCCGGAGTAAACCCACGCAGACACGGGGAGAACATGCAAACTCCACACAGATCACTGTTGGTTGGGGGCTGTGTTACATAAAGTGAAATTACATTAACACACATAGTTTATTGTCTAATAATCCATTTAGAAGAAGAAGCCAACTTTATTGTCATTCAATCCATACAGCCATTCATAGGTAAAAAAGGTAAAGGTAAAGCCAACTTTATTGTCATTCAATCTATACAGCCAATCATATACAGTAGAACGAAATTACGTTTCACTTATCAACAATGTTAATCACATCTAGAATCAGAGGGGTCATTGCCATGCAAGGCATTGACAGCCAATTTCTAGAAGTTCTTGGAGACTGTAGGTAATTGGTCTGTCACAGAAGGAGGACAAAAAAGGCAGGAAAAATACAAAAACAACCACGGTAGTCTGGAGCGTCTAGCTGCAGTGTATGAACGCACCGCCATCATTCTCAGGAGCCAAGCCGGCTTGGTTTCCCCGGCTCGGTCCTGACCTCCCTGTGGGTTTAGGTTCCACTGTTTATGTGTGTTTACTATGTATTTAAGTGTGCTTCCTTTACCATAGTCTCTGCTCTCTGGCCGGCAGCTGTGAGCCAGCTCTCTTTGCCTCACTCTCCTGTGAGCGCTGGCTGACAGGCAGCCGGTCCGACCACACCCCTCTCACTCATTATCACCAGCTGTTCCCACTCCCTGTGCCATCTCTCCGCTCTCACCCAGGTGCCTGCAATCACATCATCACCAGCAGTGCATGTACTTAAACAGCCAGTCCTGCACTGCTGGGTCTTTGACGGACTGACTGTATGTATTGTCTGCTGTCAGAACTTTGACGACATGTAGCCACTCCGCGCAGCCCGTGGTTCTCTTGCGCCCTCATAGCGATTCCGGCCGTGGGACGCCAGCGTGGGTATACGTCTCTCCTCATGTGCTCATGGGGCGATGCCAGCCCCCAAATGCCAATTGTAAGTGTGCTTTTGTTCTTTATGTAAGTCTTCCCCTTTAGGAACTGTCTGTCATTAGTCTTTATGTTAATAAATGTGTGTTGGTGTACCCTTGTATGTAAATCCTCGTTATTCCTCCCCTCTCCGTGCGCTGTGTAAAAGCACACGGGAGGGTCCATGACAGAAAGACCCAGCCGAAATAGGAGGATTTAGCGGGTACACCCACACATCCTTTTTTCCCTTCCCTCTTGCGTGTCATTTTTTGGGACTGACCTATGTTGGAGTTGGCCATGGATTCATCGGCCCAAAGCTATCCTTTAATAGCTTCTATCCTTTAGTGACTGCCTTAATGTGGCATTCAATTCAATATTAGATTCGATTGGGTTTTCTCAGAAAGTAGGAAATTCTACTCATTACCTCCACCATACATTGGACCTTGTTTTGACATATGGCATAGAAATAGAAAATCTTGTAGTGTCTCCTCATAACCCTGTACTGTCAGACCATTGTCTGTTAACCTTTGATTTTACTATTTCTGACTATTTGGCTCCTAAAGAAAAATATTATTACAGTAGATGACTCTCAGATGATGCTGTTTCCAAATTTATGCAGATTGTTTCCTCTATGCCATGTGTCAACACAACGGAAATAAGCTATAGACAGCTTGCTCCTTCTGTAATTGATAACATGGTGGATAGTGTTTCAGCTTCTCTGCATCAGACTCTAGACTTGGTGGCCCCCTTAAAAAAGAAAAAGTCTAATCAGAGATTTCTAACTCCTTGGTTCAACACAGAAACTCGTACCTTAAAACAGAAGACTCGTCAATTAGAAAGAAAATGGCGCTCTACTAATTTAGATGAAATCTATTTAGCTTGGAGAAATCATCTTTTAATTTATAAAAAATCAATTAGAAAAGCTGGAACGAGTTATTATTCTGCATTAATAGAAGAGAACAAGAATAATCCCAGGTTTCTTTTCAGTACTGTAGCCAGGTTGACAAAGAGTCAGGACTCTGTCAATCCTAGCATTCCCTTAGAGCTTACTAGTCAGGACTTTATGAACTTTTTCAATAATAAAATTTCATCCATCAGAGATAAAATCAATCAGATTCTTCCCACAGTTAACTTAAATACTGTAACTACTACAACTCCTTCTGTTGATGTCTGTCTTGATGAGTTTACTCCAATCGACCTTTGTGAGTTAGACAAAATAGTTTCCTCATCCAAACCTTCAACTTGTCTTTTAGACCCTATTCCTACCAGGTTATTTAAAGAAGTCTTCCCACTTATTGGTAGCTTTATTCTTCATATAATCAATTCTTCATTAACTTTAGGCCATGTACCGCAGGCTTTTAAAACGGCTGTAATTAAACCCGTACTCAAAAAGCCAACGCTAGATCCAGGAGCTTTAGCTAACTATAGACCAATCTCTAATCTCCCTTTCATTTCAAAAATCTTAGAAAGAGTTGTTGCTACGCAATTATTTGACCACCTGCAGGGAAATGGTTTACTTGAAGAGTTTCAATCTGGGTTTAGAATCCATCATAGTACTGAAACAGCCTTAGCGAAGGTCACTAACGACCTCCTCATTGCATCTGATAATGGACTAGTTTCTGTACTTGTCCTTTTAGACCTTAGTGCAGCTTTTGATACTATCGATCATAATATTCTACTTGATAGATTAGAACACTATGTTGGACTTAATGGAACTTCGTTGCAATGGTTTAGATCTTATTTATCTGATAGGTTCCAGTTTGTTCATGTAAATAATGAGTTTTCTTTCAACTCAAAGCTTAGTCATGGAGTTCCACAGGGATCTGTGCTAGGCCCTACTCTTTTTAGTTTATATATGCTTCCGTTAGGCAACATTATTAGAAAGCACTGTATACATTTTCATTGTTATGCAGATGACACACAATTATACCTGTCAATGAAGCCAGATGATAGTAATCAATTAGCCAAGTTAGAAGCCTGTCTTAAGGAAATCAAAGCTTGGATGACTTGTAATTTCCTGCTATTAAATTCAGATAAGACTGAAGTCATTCTTGTTGGTCCATAAAACCTTAGAAATTCCTTTCCAAATCAAACTTTCAGTTTGGATGTGGTTACTCTTTCTCTTAATAGCTCTGTGAGGAACCTTGGAGTTATTTTTGATCAGGATTTGTCCTTCAATTCACATATTAAATTTGTTTCTAAGACTGCCTTCTATCATTTGCGTAATATTGCCAAGATTAGGAGCATCTTGTCTCAGAGTGATGCTGAGAAACTGATCCACGCTTTTGTTAGCTCGAGATTAGATTATTGTAATTCTTTATTATCAGGCTGTCCTAAAACATCTTTAAAAAGTCTTCAGCTGATCCAAAATGCTGCAGCAAGAGTTTTAACAGGTACTAGAAAGAGAGATCATATCTCTCCGGTTCTGGCCTCCCTTCATTGGCTTCCCATAGAGTTTAGAATTAAGTTTAAAATCCTTCTTCTTACTTACAAAGCTCTAAACAATCAGGCTCCTTTTTATTTAAAAGATCTGATACTACCGTATTATCCTAACAGAGCACTAAGCTCCCAAAATGCAGGATTACTTGTAATACCTAGAATCTCCAAAAGTACAATGGGAGGCAGAGCCTTCAGTTATCAAGCTCCTCTCCTGTGGAATCAGCTGCCAATCTGGATTCGGGAGTCAGACTCGATCTCTGTTTTTAAGAATAGGGCTAAAACCTACCTTTTTGATATAGCCTACAATTAGGGAGGGATCATGTGTTTCTGAACCCTCCCTTAGTTATGCTGCTAATAGGTTTAGTCAGCCGGGGGACCTCCAGTAATGCACTGGGCCTCACTCCTTTCCTCACTCTCTATGAAATATTTTTTTTTTTGCTGGTCATTAACATTTGTTTGTTCTCTCCCATAGATTGAGTCCCCATCGTGCTGTTTGCTCTCTACATGTCTGTTCTTTTCTTTTTCTCTATCCCCTCACCCCCCAGCCAGTCGCAGCAGATGACTGCCCCTCCCTGAGCCTGGTTCTGCTGGAGGTTTCTTCCTGTTAAAAGGGAGTTTTTCCTCTCCACCGTCGCCAAGTGCTTGCTCACAGGGGATCGCCTGATTGCTGGGGTCTTCCTGCAACTGTGGGGGTTCCCCCCTACAGTTGATAGTGCTATGAGATGACTGTTGTTGTGAAATGGCGCTATATAAATAAAGTTGAATTGAATTGAATTGAATTAATAATAATAATAATAAGTTTATTTATAGAGCACTTTTCACAGAGTCACAAAGTGCTTAACATGGTAAAAAACAAAATAAAAACACAGGCACATAAAACAGTAAAAAACCAAAAACAAAGTAGACAGTAAAAGCACATAAAAATACAATCAACACATAGTTATTTAAAAAGCCAGGCTAAAAAGGTGGGTCTTTAGTTGCTTCTTAACAACATCAATGGAAGGTGCAGATCTAAGTTCAAAAGGTAAGGAGTTCCACAGTCTGGGAGCAACAGCAGCAAAGGCTCTATCGCCTTTGGTTCTGAGCCTAGTGCTAGGGACTACCAGTAGATTCTGATGAGAAGACCTGAGAGACCTGCTGGGCTGGTGTAGATAGAGCAGGTCACTAATATAAAAAGGCGCCTCTTCATGAATGGCTTTGTAAGTAAGAACAAGAACTTTAAAATCAACTCTATAATTTACAGGAAGCCAATGCAAGGAGGCCAAAACAGGAGTGATATGACAGAATCTACTGGACCTAGTTAGTAATCTTGCAGCAGAGTTCTGGACTAACTGTAGGCAGTGTAAAGAGGATTTGCTAAGACATGTGAAAAGAGCATTACAGTAGTCCAAATGTGAAGAAACAAAGGCATGAATAATGATTTCTAACTGACTGTAGGAAACCAATGACTTAATTTTGGATATATTCCTAAGGTGGAAAAAACAACTCCGAGTCAGAGATTTGACATGCTGATCAAAACTCATCGATTGATCAAAAATGACACCAAGATTTTTTTAGATTAGACTGTACATTAGAGCTTAATGAACCAATGCTATTAACCATCTTAGGAATTAGATTATCAGGTGCTACAATAAGGACTTCATTTTTATCAGCATTAAGTTGCAAAAAGTTACTAGACATCCAGTCCTTAATTGCAGACAGACAATCATGAATAAATTTTTAAATTGTCAACATGGTCAGGTTTAAAATAGAAAAGTAGCTGTAAATCGTCAGCGTAGCAGTGATAAGACACACCTTTAAATCTGCTGATGATAGAACCAAGTGGCAACATATACAGGGCAAATAAAAGTGGACCCAGAATAGAACCCTGAGGCACCCCACAGGCTAAAGGAGCAGAGTCAGATGAATAAGAGCCAACAGCCATGGAAAACCTCCTACCAGAATGGTAGGAGAAAAACCAATCCAGAGCTTTTCCAGAAATACCTACCCAGTCTCTAAGCCTTTGTAACAAAATACAATGATCAATAGTATGACTCCCATCCCAAGCTCAAAGGAGCTTGGGATGGGAGTGCTGCCGAGCATTAATGGACATCGACGGGCTCATCGCATCAGCCAGCGTATATTCTACCCCGGAGGATATTCTCTGGTACGTAGGTCTGGCGGTGCCCTCAGCTCGCTTGGCATGCCGAGGGAATGGAGAGGATTACCCGGTTGGCAGCGCTGTGGCGTGGGTGCGGCAAAGGGGTGAGGAAATCCCTTCAGAAGACCGAGCTCGCATCAAGGGGGAAGCGCTCTCGGGGCTCCATTCTTCCTGCTTCCCGCCAGAGCGAGATGCCCGCTTTCGTTCTGGCTCACCCAGCTCCAGCACCCAGCTCTCAACGTCGCCCTGCGAGGAGGTGCCAGGAGAGGCCTTCTCCTCCATCTGCAGCCATCATCCCTCCAGTTCCTGCGAGGTCTGATGGGGCCGTCCTGGGAACGCTCACCTCCGTCACCAGGGAGACAGCTCCTTCACCTTCGACGGAGAGGGAAGGAAATCAGCCTACTGCAGCCAGGCACAACAAATTCAGGGAGAACAGGCAAGTGTTTTTTCATTCCATTCAACTTAATTATTAAGGACCTTGTCTGTCTCCCGAGGGAGAGGTCCAGCCTCAGCAGTCCGCTGGGTCCTCTCCTCCGGCTGCAGTTATAAACTTATCCCCCTATTCTCTCTGTGTCTCCTCCCTCTTTCCCTGAGTGCCTGTTGGTCCTAGAACCGAGCCGCCAGACGATGGAGGAGTTTGGGGTCCTGGATGATCCTGCCCAGGGGCCTGCACGGAGGTGTTTTCCTGCAGTCACGCCGGTGGAATCCCCAGCGTTGGAGCCCTGCAGGAGTTTAAAGAGACTGCAATGGCCATCTCGCCTGCTGTGGAGGCTTCTGCAGTGGAGTGGGAGCCAGAGATGGACCTCCTCGAGGCCGGACCCGGGATGTCAACGCCAAGTTCGACGGAGTCCTGGACGGCGGTGGAGCTCCAGCTCAGGCAAGTTCTCAGTTATATTTTTCATGTCAGTATTGAAGAGATCTTGCCTGGCTGTAGGTGATGGGAGTCAGTTGCAGCCCTCGGCTGCAACTGAACTCACTTCGCCGGGCTCCGCCGCTGCCAGCGACCCTAAGCACTTTTCTTCTCCTGCAATCTCAAAGCCTTCGTTTAGGGTCGCCTGAGAGGATGTGTCGCTGCCGGAGGTTGCCGAGGGTCTGGTCCAGCTGGAGGAGGATGCCACTGCTCCAGCTCCTCCTGCCAAGGTCGTCAGGGCTCCCCCCATCGACTGCCTCCTTAGCCTGGTGATCCTGCGGGTTGGCCCGCTCACCATGGGGGCAGTGGGGGCCCAACTGGATTTCACCGTGGGTGCCACACGGCTCCAGCCGGAGTCCACCGCGGGTGCTGCAGAGCACCAGCCAGGAGCCACCGCAGGTGCGGCGTTGGCCCGGTTGGGGTCCACTGCGGGTGCAGTTGTGTCCCAGTTCGGGACCATCGAGGGTACTGCCGGTCAGCCTGAGGACTCCGGGGCCATTACTCCTCAACCTGACGCCGCCGTGGCCCCCTTCTCTTCCCAGTCTGACGCCGTGGGGGTTTGGTCCAGTCAGCCACCAGAGAGCCTCCTGGTGGGCAGGACACCTCCTGCTCCACCCCCCCCCCCCCAGTCCTGGTGGCTATAAAATGTTGGCCATCTGCCAGAGGGACTGAGTATCTGGGCCAGACGGCCCGTGTTTTCCGGCAGGCCACCAGACTCTGTTCGCCGGACTGCCTGCTGGGCCTGGGATTCTGGGCGACCTCCCGAGTCTCCATGCCTTTGGACTTGGGGGGGGGGTTAATTGTGGGCCCTGGGCGGGGTATTGTGTTCCCTCCTTCCTGTTCCCCCTACCTCCCACCCTGGGGTTATTTTTTGTTGCTGTTCCTGTTTGGGGGGGGGTGTCTTCAGGATGTTGCCTTGGGTGTCTGGATATCCACCCCTTGGGCGGGGGGGGCTCTGTCAGGAGCCAAGCCGGCTTGGTTTCCCCGGCTCGGTCCTGACCTCCCTGTGGGTTTAGATGCTGCTGTTTATGTGTGTTTATTATGTATTTAAGTGTGCTTCCTTTACCATAGTCTCTACTCTCTGGCCGGCAGCTGTGAGCTAGCTCTTTTTGCCTCATTCTCCTGTGAGCGCTGGCTGACAGGCGGCCAGTCCGACCACACCCCCCCCCCCACTCATTATCACCAGCTGTTCCCACTCACTGTGCCATTTCTCCGCTCTCGCCCAGGTGCCCGCAATCACATCATCACCAGCAGTGCGTGTACTTAAGCAGCCTTTTGCCAGTCATGCACTGTTGAGTTTTTGACGGACTGACTGTATGTATTGTCTGCTGTCAGAACTTCGACGACGTGTATCCACTTTGCGCAGTCCGTGGTTCTCTCGCGCCCTCATAGCCATTCTGGCTGTGGGACACCAGCGTGGGTACACGTCTCTCCTCATACTTTCATGGGGTGATGCCGGCCCCCGAACGCCAATTGTAAGTGTGCTTTCGTTCTTTTTGTAAGTCTTCACCTTTCGGAACTGTTTGTCATTAGTCTTTATGTTAATAAATGTATATTGGTGTACCCTTGCATGTAAATCCTCGTTATTCCTCCCCTCTCCGTGCGCTTTTACGCAGTGCACGGGAGGGTCCATGACAATCATGCCCCTTATCCCAAATATCCATTCATCCATCCATCCATCCATCCATCTTCTACTACTTTTCCGGAAGTCCGGGTCGCGGAGGCAGCAGTTCAAGCAGAGAAGCCCAGACTTCCCTCCCCTCTGCCACCTGCTCCAGCTCTTCAGAGAGGATACCAAGGCATTCCCAGACCAGCTTGGAGACATAGTCTCTCCAGTGAGTCCTGGGTCTGCCCTGTTGTCTCCTCCCAAAGGGATGTGCCTAAAACACCTCAAGTGGGAGGCGTCCAGGAGGCATCCTGATTAGATGCCCATACCACCTCAACTGGCTCCTTTCAATGTGGAGGAGCAGCAGTTCTACTCTGAGCCTCTCCTGGATGACTGAGCTCCTCACCCTATCTCTGAGGGTGAGCCCAGCAATCCTACAAAGAAAGCTCATTTCAGCTGCTTATATCCGTGATCTTGTTCTTTCGGTCATTACCCAAAGCTCATGAACATAGGTGAGGGTAGGAACGTAGATTGATCAGTAAATCGACAGTTTTGCCTTAGAGCTTAGCTCCCTCTTCACCACAACAGACCGGTACAACGTCTGCATCACTGCAGATGCTGCTCCGATCCGTCTGTCAAGCTCTCGCTCCATTCTCCCCTCACTCGTGAATAAGACCCCAAGGTACTTAAACTCCTCCATTTGGGGCAGGCGCTTGTCCCCAACCCGGAGAGGACAGTCCACCTTTTTCCGGCTGAGGACCTTGGACTCAGACTTGGAGGAACTGATTCTCATCCCAGCCGCTTCACACTCAGTGGCAAACCGTCCTAGTAAGACCTGTAGGTCATTGCTGGATGAAGCCAGCAGGACAACATCATCTGCAAACAACAGAGATGAGATACTGTGGCCACCAAACATGACACCCTCTGTTCCCTGGCTGCACCTAGAAATCCTGTCCATAAAAATTATGAACAGGATCGGTGACAAAGGGCAGTCCTGGCGGAGTCCAACTCTCACTGGGAATGAGTCCGACCAAGTATTGGCAATACAAACCAAACTCTCACAACGGTCGTACAAGGACCAAATAGCTCGTAACCCTTTAATTTATCCCAAATAATTTGGGGTAAATTTGGGTGTCTAGAGCTTCTTGTCCAAGGCAAAAACTAAAAACTACTGGATAAATTTTGATGAAATTTTCACCAGTGGTAGTCCTTGGGCTACACACAAACCCATGGATTTTGGAGGTGGTCCATGAGTCTATACCTCCATCAAGACCCAATCTTGAAATGATGGAGGGATGGAGGCACAGAGGTATGGAAAAATGGATGGACAAAGGGAGGAAAGGAGTCTTGGTGCAAGTATGTGCTCTCTGAGTGCTTTTCTTGTATTGATTCTGGCTTTGCCCACCTTTGATCACTCTTTCAGGTTTTTCCCTGTACATCAAGAAATGGGAAACTCAGCCTTGATTCTGTTTGCTGCTCTTTTGTTGGCCAAAATGGCCAGCCTTCTTGTCTGTCTGTAAGCAAAAGCGTTCAGAGCTAAGATTAGAGTGCAACTCTGGAGTTGTTTACCAAGTGTGGTTTAAATTTTTATTTTCTTTAGATTTCAGTCACCCTAATAAACATCCCTGTTTCCACCTGACAGTGTTGGAGGACTTGAGTCTTTCTCAGCCTCGGCCTCATCTCGGAGGATAATGACTCGGTCTTATCCTCAGCCTTGAGACCTATTGCCTCGGTAACTTGGCTGAGGTTGGCTCGAGGCCATGCGATTTCTGCATTATTTTTTTTTAATTTTTGTAATGGTCTGCTTCAGTGCTCATTCCCTTCAGCTGCGCGCACACCTGTTCCTCATCACGACCTGGGCTATATTAACCACGCTGCCCCGGGTTCTGTGCGGAGTCGTCTGTCTACACTCCATACGACCTTCTCCTGCCTTCATCTTCGTTCCTGAGTTCCAGCCATAGTCTACCTGAGTCCTTGCTCCAAGCCTCCAGTCCTCCTGCTTTGGGAAGAAGCCCCCTCGGTCCAAGTAAGCCCCGCTCATTCCTCTAATCCTTCTCCTAGTCCCCTGTGCACAGGTGGAGCTCCGTGGCGGCGGACCTCTCCTTCTCTGTGGTGGCGGACCACCTTCCTTCCCTTCCTGGCGGCGGACTACACCGCACCTCTCATCCTGCACACCTTCACCTCCAGCTGCTGCAACGAGAACGGAGAACAGTCTTCCTGGCCGTAGCCGCCGAGCTGAACCTGAGCAGGACAACATCTCTACAAACAGTAAGCCTTGGACTTAACTGCTCATTTCCATCGGTGATAACCCTTAACTGTCCCTGCTTCTGTGTGTTCCCAGGGTTGCCAGGTTGTACGGTGTTCTGCTCTCCCCCAGCGGCATCAGATTACACATTCACACACGCATACACTCACACATTATTGTTAATAAACTTAATTGTATCTATACCTGAGTCTGTGTCTGGTCACTGGGTCTATACACCATGTCAATTTTTCTAGATTCAATTCTCCTTAAATGATTTTCAGATATTACGTTTTGATGAATATAAATCAAAACCCACCTCATAATTTCAGGAAATGCAACATTTCTCATAATCTGACAATTCCCCCCCATTGCCGAAGATTTGGTATCGCCGAGCCTGTTCTTTGGCTCCTCGCCATCGGTCACTGACTAACACACAGGTTTGATAGTGTCAAAAATGAACATTACAGTCCTCATTATTGCAAAAACATTTATATTTTGTCCTGTGTCTTCAGCAAAAGTCCTCATACTGTCAGTGTCCTGCCCCTCCCTTGACAGGTGTGTGCAGCCCCTTTTCCACTAGTACCCACTCCGCCCTACTCACTTCAACTCGGCGCGCTTTGTAGGCTTTTCCATTAGTACCTGGTACCTGGAACCAGGTACTTTTTTTTGTACCTATTCTACTGGGATTCTAACCGTGCTGAGTTGGGCTTCATTGAAGTGCTTCATTGAACGTGCTTCATTGAAATGATTCAAGTCAGCTGACTGTATTAACTCATTCAGATTTCTGAGGCCACAATAAAAATAAATTATTTTTTAAAATTATTATTTACAAGTTATTTTAAACATAACCTGGTGCCTGCAAAATCTGCTCTACTGAGGCACAGCAACATGACAACTGTGTTTAAATACAACAACGAAGCATTTTTGTCACATCCCACCACTGGCTTTCACAAGTGTATTTCCCTAATATATGTTTTGAACTTGCTTTAACTAACCACCATCCATTTCTGTCTTTTGTCTAGGCAAGAGGAAAAGGAGCCACCCCACAACGGACCTTGCCACTGTGTTTGCCCAGATGCATGGTGATGAGGTGCGGCTCTTTGTCTGAAGTATTTGTTTGTGAGAGCAAAACGATGAGAGATGCTAATCCTGGTTAAAATCCTGGTTTGTGTACATATTGCACTTTGGTGCTGTGTGTTAAGTTGTGTGTATTTTCATTCTAGGATCTGTTTCCACATGCCAGGGGTCCGTCTCCCTCAGCATGTTGTCTTTTTTTATGGATACAGGTCAAGTGGACCCCAGGATCCAAAATCTGAACGTATACAAGTGCATTTTCAAACCAGTGATTTATAAAGTGATTCATATAATTTCCTAAAGCCTCATAATAGACCCACATACCTATTCTGTGGATTTTCCAAAAACAGTGTTGGAACAGTGTTGTTGTGCTGTTTCTTTTTCACTATAAATCCCTGGATTGAAAATGTACTTGTACATGTACAGAGTGGATCCTGGGGTGCTCACTTGTCAGGGGTCCACAACCTGGTCCCATTTTTAGCTGCGGTGGAGGAAGCACTGGTATAACTCTTGTTTGTGAAAAACTGATGTAGCACATGAACTCACTTTCAAATGTACTTGCAGTCAGCGTGCTTCATTGAAATGATTCAAGTCAGCTGACTGTATTAACCCATTCAGATTTCTGAGGCCATAATAAAAACAATTTTTTAAAAATTATTATTTACAAATTATTTTAAACATAAACTGGTGCCTGCAAAATCTGCTCTACTGAGGCACAGCAACATGACAACTGTGCTTAAATACAACAACAAAGCATTTTTGTCACATCCCACCACTGGCTTTCACAAGTGTATTTCCCTAATATATGTTTTGAACTTGCTTTAACTAACCACCATCCATTTCTGTCTTTCGTCTAGGCAAGAGGAAAAGGAGTCACTCCACAACGGACCTTGCCACTGTGTTTGCCCAGATACAAGGTGACGAGGTGCGGCTCCATAAACGGCAGCTTGAACAGCACCGTGAAGCACTTGCCCAGCACATGCAGGCCATCAACCAGCTTGCTGATGATGCACATGAAGCAAGGGGGCAAGAAGTTGCCTTCCGAAGGGAGGAGATGACACTAGCAACGCAGCACGACACAGCAATGTGTTCTGACTGGTAAGCCATATTAAAGTTGCACACCCCATTGTTAGTGGTAGACAAAGTACTCAAATCCTTTGGCTTTTTAAGGTAAAGTATAGATAAAGTGCCAAAACTAAAGTAGCACAATTTCCACTTAATATGAAAGGGACTGAACTAAGATTTATTTGATTGTGTGAATATTAATTACAGAATAATTGAAAATGAATGGCACATCCACTGTAAAATAAACCGCTTGTTTATTTATTTATTTTTTTATCAGATCACTTTTGTGATCCTTTGTGAGTTATATTCATAATAGTGTATCTTGCACTTTGGAGAATGGGAGTTGTTCAGTCATCATTATGATTTAGTTTATATGTGTAGTTTATAGTCTATCGTCAATAAACACATGCAGTATTATAATAACAGGACACATTATAAATATTTAAGATAAGATAAGATAAGATAAGCCTTTATTAGTCCCACAATGGGGAAATTCCAGGATTGCAACAGCACAGGGATAGCAGCACTCAGAGCAAGAGAGCAAGGGAGCAAGGGAGATCGCTCAGGCCTTCAAGACCGTCCTGCGTTTCCTGAGCTTCGCTGTCATGGCTCTGCAGGAGACCAGCGAGGCCCACCTGGTGGTCTCTTCTTCGCTAAGGGGGTCACCATCATGCCCAAAGACTTCCAGCTGGCCCGCCGCATCCGCAGAGAGAGAGCTTAGACCAGGGGTGGGCAATCATGTGCCATGGAGGGCCATTCCACTGCAGATTTTCTGTTCCACCCAGTGTCTTCAGCAGGTGTTTGCTCTGATCAGCTTCAAGGATCGCTAATAATTGAAAACACCTGCTGAAGACACTGGGTGGAACAGAAAATCTGCGCTGGAATGGCCCTCACTGCCCACCCCTGGCTTAGACTTTCTGCTGCACATTCACCAACCAACCATAATGCTCTGCACTGTGTGTCTATATATATACATTTATAGTAATATGGACATATGTTTACTAGATGTTGTTTTTTCTTGCCTTCTGATTGTTGCTCTGAGTGTTGCTATCCCTGTGCTGTTGCAATCCTGGAATTTCCCCATTGTGGGACTAAAAAGGCTTATCTTATCTTATCTTATCTTAATTAAGAAGATAAGAAAATAAGAGCAGTGAATATACATATGTACACATAAATATACGTATATACACAGTGCAGAGCATTGTAGCTAGATGGAATAAACAGCATAACCGTCTATTTAGTTACCCTACATGGTATGAATATGTACATATGATGGCGCCTAGCGGCGCCCGGCCTTGGATACGCTCTGCAGAGCGTGCCCAAATGCCAAGTCACGTTTCGTTACCTTCTATTCATACATGTGTAATGACAATAAAGTTGAATCTCATCTCATCTCATATACATATTGTCACCCTCCGTAGCGACTGATATTGTCCTAGTTGTCTGATGGAGGGGAACATTTGTGTAAGTCTGTTGCATCTGTTGCATTCAATACTATTAGGTCGTCACGTTTTTTTGCTATCTCTGCGAGCAGCCCTGCTTAGGTTATACAGTCTGACAGCCATAGGTAGGAAGGACCTGTGAAACCTCTTGGTCGCGCACCTAGGATGATGTAGTCTACTGCTAAATGAGCTCCTCAGTGCGTTCAGTATGTCCTGCATAGGGTGGGACTCGGACTCCAGCAGAGATGACAGTTTAGCCACCATCCTTCTCTCTCCTATCTCCTCCGCTGGATCAAGGCGTTGCCCCAGGACAGAGCTAACTTTCTTGATTAGTTTGTTCAGTCTCTTCCTATCGGCGGCTGTAATGCCACTGCCCCAGCAGACCACTCCAAAAGTGATGGCTGATGCCACCACCGTGTCGTAGAATGTCTTCAGTAGCGCCCCTTGTACACCAAAAGACCTGAGCCTCCTCAGTAGGAACAGCCTGCACTGTCCCTTCTTGTAGAGTGCATCGGTATTGTGTGACCAGTCTAGTTTATTGTTCAGATGAACACCCAGGTACTTGTAGGATGTCACCATCTCAATGTCTGTTCCCTGTATGTTTACTGGTGCTGTGAGGGGTTGACCTTGCCTGCGGCAGTCCACCACCAGCTCCTTAGTTTTCCTCGCGTTGATCTGGAGGTAGTTTCGATGGCACCAGTCCACAAAGTCCTGGATAAGTCCTCTGTACTCAGCTTCATCTCCGTTGGAGATGAGGCCGACGATCGCAGAGTCATCAGAGAACTTCTGTAGATGGCAGTGTGTTGTGTTGTGTGAGAAGTCCGCAGTATAAAGGGTGAACAGGAAGGGAGCCAAAACTGTTCCCTGGGGGGCCCCCATGCTACTGATGATCATGTCGGACACACAATCCCGGGTTCTCACAAACTGTGGCCGGTTAGTGAGGTAGTCCAGGATCCATGATGACAGGTGCTGGTCCACCCCTGCGCACAGCAGCTTGTCCTTCAGGATCATCGGTTGGATGGTGTTGAAAGCACTGGAGAAGTCAAAGAACATGATCCTCACCACGTTCCCGGGCTTCTCCAGGTGGGACAGGGAACAGTGAAGGAGGAAGATCACTGCATCCTCCACCCCAATGCCATGTTGGTAGGCGAACTGGAGTGGATCCATCGCTGGTGGGGCGGAGGTGAGCAAGGAGCAGTCTCTCCAGGGTCTTCATCATGTGAGATGTCAGGACCACTGGTCTGTAGCTGTTCAGGTCTTTGGGGTGGGAAGTCTTTGGTACAGGTACCACACAAGATGTTTTCCACAACTGTGGTACCCTCCCCAGCTTCAGGCTCAGGTTGAAGATGTGCTCCACAATCCCACACAGCTGGTCTGCGCAGGACTTGAGGAGCTTCGCGCTGATGCCATCCGGTCCCGAGGCCTTCCTCGCCTTGATCTTCCTCAGCTCCGTCCTCATCTGGGTCTTAATGAGGGTCAGGTTGGGGGGGCTGTGTGCTGGGAGTGGGGGGGTGTTGGTGGAGTGGGGTGTGGACAGCAGGTCTCGATGACTTTAGAGGCAGCAGTGGTTGTTGTGCAGTTGGGTGGGAGGACAGTTGGTCAAACCTATTAAAAAACAGGTTCTGATTGTTCGCCCACTCCCTGCCCCCAGTGGCCTGGGAGGAGGTATTCTGGAGCCCAGAGATGGTTTTAAGGTTTCTCCAGACCCCGCCGATGTCGCTCTGTTGCAGCTTGTCCTCCATCTTCTTCCTGAAGCTGTCCTTGCCTTCTCTGATCTTCCTCCTCAGCTCCCTCTGTACGGACTTCAGCATCTCCCTGTTCCCTGACTTGAAGATCCTCTTCTTCGCTCTCAGAAGTGTTTTTATCTCAGGGTTGATCCAGGGTTTGTTGTTCGAGTAACACCGTATGGTCTTGGTGGGTACAATGTTGTCCACACTGAAGTTGATGTAGTCCGTGATGGTGTGAGTGAGGCCATCGATGTCCTCACCATGTGGATCGCAGAGCTGCTCCCAGGCAGTGGTTTCAAAACAGAGACCCACTGTAGTGCATCCTTTTATATTTTAGCAATACAAGTGCAAAACACCCCCCATATTTGAAACCAGGGTGACACAGATTCAATTCAACTGAAGGTATCAACTCATTCTGATTGCTGAGGCCACAGTAAACACAAATGATTTTAAACATAACCCAGCCCTTGTAAAATCTACTTTACTGAAGCGCAGCTACATGAAAATTGTGGTTAAATACAACAACAAAGCACTTTTTTGTCACATTCCCCCACTGGCTTTTAGCAACAAGTGTATTTCCCAAATACTGTACGTTTTAAACTTGCTTTAATTAACTGTTACGTCCATAAAAGGATGAGGAGGCGAGGCAACAGTTCATGTATTTTATTATAAGAACAGGAACTGAGCAGGAGTCATTCCGTACAGGTCAATGGTCCACAGCAAAGAGACTGAGCCTCTTCCGCCATGGCCTCTTATACTCCCCGTGACACCACCACCGGAAAGACGTGGCGTCACCTCCCACTACACCCAGGGCACTGCCATATTGGTACACTCAACTATACGTATACATAATATTAATATCTAACATCCGCCCCCCGAAGAAAATAGCAACCATGTAGAGGGTAAAAGGGAAGGATGTGGAGGCGAGGCACGAGTGTAGATCGACACAGATTCTTTATTAAACCCTCTAACATAAATGTACAGCCTGTGTGCACCAGTGCGGCCGCTGGGCCGAGTCTCTGTAAAGGCGCCTAAGAGAAGCCTTCCCAACTCCCCTGCATTCCGCTTATATAGCTTTAATAGTCATGCATAGAGAGCTGGGCTGGTGCATTATGCATGTGTGTGTACAAAGGCATTGTGTGACACATTAACATAACACTTGTTCATTCATAACAATGCATTCACCCCCCTGCCTAGTTACTCCTCGTGTGTGTGTGTGTGGGGGGGCTACCCCCTTCAGTCCATTGTTCAGACCCTCTTCACTCTTCTGGGTGTGAGAGGATGTCCACCTGCTGTGTCTAGAGTCCACCACAAGCACATTAATTTGGGCCCTCCCAAAATTTACAACCCGACTCATACACTAAGCATCAAAATATACAAAACTATCCATGCACACCACACAGGCCCTGCAGATTATTCCGCCATTGTAATCATTGCAGTCTTTAAACACAAAAGAGGCCGTGTAAAATAAATTAATCCCAAAATAATTACATACAATTCTAAAGCACTTCAAACATCAGACACTCCCAAACAATACAGTATGTACAATAACCTAATGGCGGTACCAACACCCCCACCCCAGCACTCCCACCCCATAGCATGGACACTTCAAACACTCACAGTACTGGGGAAAATTTACATTTCACATCTCAATCTTTGTTTTAACCATTCACACAGCTGTGTTCTTTTCACCACACACGCACACACAGGAAAATCACACAAAAGCTACGTGGTTTCAAAGACTAAAATGGTATTAACTTTAACATATCAAAACATAACATAACATACCGCTAACCCCCCCTTTAAAGTCCTACTAAGGACCCCCTGGAGGCCCCCCTCTGGAATGTCTGTCAGGTGGCTGTTTCCCCGAGCGTCTCCACCGCTTCCACTCTGGAGACGGGCTGTGCTGGCGTTTCTTCTCCCCCACTCGCCGCAGCTCATTTGGGTGCCTCCTGGATCCATCAGACAGTTGCAAATAACCATCCTCGCAGGCCCTTACCACCCACAACTGCCCCTGGTCATCACGGTGATCCCATTGTCTGTGGACTCCTCCAAGCCGAGACTCAACCCTAGGGCAGACCTCGTCGCCAATAGTTAGGAGAGTTCTCACTGGCCTTGGTCCACGACGCTGTGACTGGGCTTCTTTTCGGTGTCGGAGAGTTCCGCCGACCCGGTTCAAGATCCACCTTGGATCCTGCTGGTAGGCATGTCTGGAAATTGTCCCACTTGGTCTCGCCCTGCTCGCTTTTGTTTTCTTCACTGAGTCAGCCACGGCAGCGCCCGGTTCTATGGTAGTACTCGGCCGAACTCCGCAACTACAAGGTGCTTGCTTGCTGGCTCCACTCGCCACCATAGGTGTCTGTCCGTGCCATTCGGGTCCCTCGTCCAGGGTACTGCAAACTCTGGCACCGGAACCTCCCCGCGATGGCGCTCCATAGTGTCGGTCCAGCCCGTCTTGACTTAACCTGGGCCAATCACTGTCCCACACTTCATTATCCTCCACAGATGAAAAGGCCGGTCCCACAGCCCGCAGCCGGACCACTCTTCACCCACACTGCTGGCAATTGTGAAACCCAGCCCATGGAACATGTCACATCCCATAACGTTTGACCCTTCGGTGGACACCACAAAATGAACATCACACATCGCTGCGGATTTGTACCTCGCTGACAGATGTAGTGAGCCCACGATGTCAAATGGGTTACCGCCATAGCCGTAGCAGGTTGCCTCCAGTTCACTCACTCGATAATGTGGGAAAAATTCCTTCACCATGGGCCAATTTAGCAGAGAAATTGATGATCCCACGTCCAGTAACAGCGGTATCACAACTCAATCTAATTCCACATTGCAGTAAATTCGACCGTCTGTGCTTGGTGAAACTGTATGAATCACCATAGGTTCATCTGTGGAGGGGCCCCTTCCTGGTCTTCAGTCTCCTTGTTCAAAATTTTAACAAGCCCTGGTGAAGTGGTGGAACAAACCGCACTTTCCACAGCGTTTCCCCTTTGCTGGACAGTCTTTTGCCTTGTAACGGTGCCTAGCGGATTCACAGCCATAGCACCTTGGCGTCCCCGGGGCAGACCTCACTTTGACAGCGGCGGCATATTCTTCATCACTCTTGCCATCTTCGCTATCCAGATCCACGGCCAGTGCCTTCCACTGTTTCTCGTCCCTGCGCAGCCTTTCATCTTGGCTGAGGTTTTTTGCCAATTTATCCGCTGCCTCGTACTGCTGTGCTAACTCCATGGCCGTAATCAGTGTCAATTCCCCAGTAAAAGTTAGGAGACGTGCCCTCGCGGAGGAACTGAGGACATGTTCCGCCACTTGGTCGCGGACCATTTCTTCCTCCAATATGTCGAATTGGCACTCTCCAGCCAGCTGGCGCAGGTCAGCAACAAACTGTTGCACCGACTCCCCTGGCCACTGGCGTCGCTGTCGAAATTGGATTCTCTTTACAATGGTGTTTTCCGGGGCGCGAAAATAACCCGCCATTAGCTGCACCACATCATCAAACGTGTCACCACCTCCTAGCATACTCAGAATCCTCTGGCCCTCCATTCCCAAATTATGGACCAGGATAGCTTTAGCATGCAACTTTTTGAGGTTGCCGAGGTCAAGAGCAATCAGATAGTTCCTAAAGGCTGCATACCACCTGGCCCAGGGCACGGGCAGCTCTCCCGGAGCCTCCAGAAACGTCCGGAAAGCGGTAGCAGCTCGCTCCATACCTTGAATCCTCGTCGCCAAATGTTACGTCCGTAAAAGGATGAGGAGGCGAGGCGACAGTTTATGTATTTTATTATAAGAACAAGAACTGAAGAGGAGTCACTTCGTACAGGTCAATGGTCCACAGCAAAGAGACAGAGCCTCTTCCCCCATGGCCTCTTATACTCCCCGTGACGCCACCACCGGAAAGACGTGGCGTCACCTCCCACTATACCCAGGGCACCGCCATATTGGTACACTCAACTACAGTGGGGTAAAAAAGTATTTAGTCAGCCACCAATTGTGCAAGTTCTCCCACTTTAAAGATGAGAGAGGTCTCCAATTTTCATCATAGGTATACCTCAACTATGAGAGACAAAATAAGAAAAAAAAAATCCAGAAAATCACATTAAAGGATTTTTAATGAATTAATTGGTAAATTCCTCGGTAAAATAAGTATTTGGTCAATAACAAAAGTTCATCTCAATACTTTGTTATATACCCTTTGTTGGCAATGACAGAGGTCAAACGTTTTCTGTAAGTTTTCACAAGGTTTTCACACACTGTTGCTGGTATTTTGGCCCATTCCTCCATGCAGATCTCCTCTAGAGCAGTGATGTTTTGGGGCTGTCGCTGGGCAACACAGACTTTCAACTCCCTCCAAAGATTTTCTATGGGGTTGAGATCTGGAGACTGGCTAGGCCACTCCAGGACCTTGAAATGCTTCTTACGAAGCCACTCCTTCGTTGCCCGGGTGGTGTGTTTGGGATCATTGTCATGCTGAAAGACCCAGCCACGTTTCATCTTCAATGCCCTTGCTGGTGGAAGGAGGTTTTCACTCACAATTTCACGATACATGGCCCCATTCATTCTTTCCTTTACACGGATCAGTCGTCCTGGTCCCTTTGCAGAAAAACAGCCCCAAAGTATGATGTTTCCACCCCCATGCTTCACAGTAGGTATGGTGTTCTTTCTCCTCCAAACACGACAAGTTGAGTTTTTACCAAAAAGTTCTATTTTGGTTTCATCTGACCATATGACATTCTCCCAATCCTCTTCTGGATCATCCAAATGCTCTCTAGCAAACTTCAGACGGGCCTGGACATGTACTGGCTTAAGCAGGGGGACACGTCTGGCACTGCAGGATTTGAGTCCCTGGCGGCGTAGTGTGTTTCTGATGTAGCCTTTGTTACTTTGGTCCCAGCTCTCTGCAGGTCATTCACTAGGTCCCCCCATGTGGTTCTGGGATTTTTGCTCACCGTTCTCGTGATAATTTTGACCCCACGGGGTGAGATCTTGTGTGGATCCCCAGATTGAGGGAGATTCTCAGTGGTCTTGTATGTCTTCCATTTTCTAATAATTGCTCCCACAGTTGATTTCTTCACACCAAGCTGCTTACCTATTGCAGATTCAGTCTTCCCAGCCTGGTGCAGGTCTACAATTTTGTTTCTGGTGTCCTTTGACAGCTCTTTGGTCTTGGCCATAGTGGAGTTTGGAGTCTGACTGTTTGAGGTTGTGGACAGGTGTCTTTTATACTGATAACGAGTTCAAACAGGTGCCATTAATACAGGTAACAAGTGGAGGACAGAGGAGCCTCTTAAAGAAGAAGTTACAGGTCTGTGAGAGCCAGAAATCTTGCTTGTTTGTAGGTGACCAAATACTTGTTGCAGCATTGCACCGAGACAAATTCCTAGTTTGTGTACTACATGAACAATGGCAATAAATCTCATTCTGATTCTGATTCTTATTTTACTGATGAATTTACCAATTAATTCATTAAAAATCCTTCAATGTGATTTTCTGGATTTTTTCCCCCCTCATTTTGTCTCTCATAGTCGAGGTATACCAATGATGAAAATTGGAGACCTCTCTCATCTTTTAAGTGGGAGAACTTGCACATTTGGTGGCTGACTAAATACTTTTTTGCCCCACTGTATATACATAGCATTAATATCTAACATTAACCACCACCCATTTCTGTCTTTCGTCTAGGCAAGAGGAAAACGATCCACTCCAAACCAGAACTTGCATCACTATTTTCAGATGTGCAGGCTGAAGATCTGCTGAACCAGGACCAGCTTGAGCAGCACATCCAGCTGCTTCTCAGTGAGGCAGCGTGGCCGGCATGTGTGACCCATTCTAATTTTTTTTTTTTTTTTACAGTTTGAATTTTGCACATTCTATATCAGCGGTCTCCAACCTGGGGCTCCTGGAACATTCAGGTTTCTGTGGGAAATTCTCTAATTTCACTCCTTATTTGGTCCAAAAAATTGCAAATAATTTGCTGTTGTTGTGCATGGGTGCAAGGGTGTAAACACAACACATGTACAACAACGACAAATTATTTGCAAATCTTTGGACCAATTAATAAGTGAAATTAGAAAATTTCCCACAGAAACTTCAACGTTCCAGGAGCCCTAGGTTGGAGACCCCTGTTCTAAATAATCTGGAATTTGCTGCTGATTGTAATAAACAATTTAATGACTTATTTGTTTGCATCATGATTTTCTATTTCTCTGTTAAGACACTGGTGGGAAAAGAGTCAAAAGTACAAACCATTTATCAGAGACCTTGAAAATAATGGCTCATTTTTAAGAAAAAGTAACCAAAAACAATTATTTTATTTACTGAAGACTGTACTGTTGGATGTGCCACTGCAGAAGACACTGCACACTTTAGTGATAGTACCAGTATATGGAGGAATTCTGGGCCAGATTAGCATCTGTATTTTCTAATAATGGGTTAGGGCAGGGGTGTCCAATCATGTGCCATGGAGGGCCAAAACCTGCAGGCTTGACCTCCAGCCAGTGTCTTTAACAGCAGATTCCACCGAATTTCTTCCACTGACTGCTGATCAGTGAAAACACCTGTTGAAGAGACTGGGTAGAAGACAGAACCTGCAGGGTGTTGGCCCTCCATGGCACATGATTGGACACCCCTGGGTTAGGGTTTAATGGGATTTAACATTTTAACACAAACTGCTTTATGGTTCATAATTCTGTTGACAGACTTACACCAAACCAAAAGTGATTTCTCAAACTGCTGGGTTGTTCTTAGACATCTTTTCCAATCTTTTAGTATTTAATTTATGTCACTTGGTGGTAACCTTCACACATAAAACAAAAGTGGAGACAGATATGCAAAAAGTACAAAGGTTTATTGTCAAAATTCCCAGTACAATACTACATGAATACATGTATAGTACATTATTGACGCAGAGAATATATATTTCTACAGTATCTACATGTATCCAGTAAATCAAGTATTTTCCATGTAACTTTGTGACTGCATTATTTTAATTGCTTTTAATCCTAGATCAAGTTTGTTTTGGCCTAAAATGCATCATAATTGTTAAATATATCTTATACCTAACTCAGTATTGTTTACCTGTTGAAATATATATTTTATGGCTAATATAACCCCATAACTACAACCTGGCGATCAAGTTTTGGCAGCTCAACAGTTTTTGCCATGACACCACCATAGACTCAGTGCTGCTGTAGCCGCTGTAGCCACTGAGCGTTTGTAAAGCTGGGGCGACATCAGAGAGGCTGTGTTGAATGCCCAGACCAACGGTTTGAAGTGGTAATTTTCCCACAACAGAGCCATCTGAAACACACACACAGCATACATATTTTGCACCTAATAGTGATAACTTGCAGACATTACAATGTAGTACGGCAGACTTAAAGCAAACTAGCATTAGCAATCATTAGCTTACCTTCACATGTGATCTGGTTTGTATCCTCACGTCTCCGGCTCTATGGCTTCCTAAACGCTCCGGTACTTTTCTAGAGTGTTTCTTGCTGCCTGTACCCTAGTCTGGCTCTCATTTTTTGCCTTTGCTCTGACAAAAAGCCAGACACCGAGCAGTCGACTCGTAAGCCGCCATGTTGTGTTTTGCTTGTGTTGGGTGTTTTACGTCACGGGAGTGTAGCGCCGCCTTGTTGTAAAAAAATCCCACCCACCCCAAGCGGTACTCTGCTGTAATGGAAACAAAAGCGTGCTGAGCCATGTAAAGCCATGTAGAGGCGTGTTAGGCCAAACAGGTACTAGTGGAAAAGGGCCTTTGGTGTGCTGCTCCACTGAGTTCCGGAGGAGGAGTGGTTTGCTTCGGTGTGTGGTCAGACTTGGCGCTATCCTTGTATCTCAACTTGCGAGTGTGCTCTGACCATTTTGTAACAGGTTTGTAGAAATAATTGACTAATAATATTGTTGAAGATTCTGTGATGCTCTGTGGAGATTTTCACAGATTCACCTGCTCTCTATTCTGATTAGCTCAGCTGCAGCCTGCAGCACGGTCACAGAGATCTAAACACACGTACTTGTTTGTGTAACGGGATCTGTCAGGACGGGTTCAGAGCCAACTTAAGTGTAACACTTTCAAGCTACAGGATATTATGATGATCCAAATTGCTGTTTAACCCTTCTTGTCATGTTTTTGCCTTTGATTGCAGTCTGTACCATCAGCTGTCCACACAAGCAAAACAGAAAATGATGGAGTAGTAACCCAAAGTATGTACAGTATCTCACAAAAGTGAGTACACCCCTCACATTTTTGTAAATATTTTATTATATCTTTTCATGGGACAACACTGAAGATATGACACTTTGATAGAGTGTAAAGTAGTTAGTGTACAGCTTGTATAACAGTGTAAATTTGCTGTCCCCTCGAAATAACTCAACACACAGCCATTAATGTCTAAACCGCTGGCAACAAAAGTGAGTACACCCTAGTGAAAATGTCCATATTGTGCCCAAAGTGTCAATATTTTGTGTCAATATTTTCCAGCACTGCCTTAACTCTCTTGGGCATGGAATTCACTAGAGCTTCACAGGTTGCCACTGGAATCCTCTTCCACTCCTCCATGACGACATCATGGTGTTAGAGACCTTGTGCTCCTCCACCTTCCGTTTGAGGATGCCCCACAAATGCTCAGTAGGGTTTAGGTCTGGAGACATGCTTGGCCAGTCCGTCACCTTTACCCTCAGTTTCTTTAGCAAGGCAGTGGTCATCTTAGAGGTGTGTGTGGGGTCGTTATCATGTTGGAATACTGCCCTGTGGCCCAGTTTCCGAAGGGAGGGGATCATGCTCTGCTTTAGTTTGTCACAGTACATGTCAGCATTGATGGTTCTCTCAATGAACTGTAGCTCCCCAGTGCTGGCAGCACTCATGCAGCCCCAAACCATGACACTTCCACCACCATGCTTGACTGTAGGCAAGACACACTTGTTTTTGTACTTCTCACTTGGTTGCTGCCACACATGCTTGACACCATCTGAACCAAATAAGTTTATGTTGGTCTCATCAGACCACAGGACATGGTTTCAGTAATCCATGTCCTTAGTCTGCCTGTCTTCAGCAAACTGTCAGCAGGCTTTCTTGTGCATCATCTTTAAAAGGGGCTTCCTTCTGGGACGACAGCCATGCAGACCAATTTGATGCAGTGTGTGGCGTATGGTCTGAGCACTGACAAGCTGACCCCCCACCCCTTCAACCTCTGCAGCAATGTTGGCAGCACTCATATGTCTATTTTTAAAAGACAGCCTCTGGATATGACGCTGAGCATGTGCACTCAACTTCTTTGATCGACCATGGCGAGGCCTGTTCTGAGTGGTACCTGTCCTGTTAAACTGCTGTACGGTCTTGGCCACCGTACTGCAGCTTCAGGGTGTTGATAATCTTCTTATAGCCAAGGCCATCTTTATGTAGAGCAACAGTTCTTTTTTCAGATCCTCTGAGAGTTATTTGTCATGAGGTGCCATGTTGAACTTCCAGTGACCAGTATGAGAGAGTGTGAGAGCGATAACACCAGAATTAACACATCTGCTCCCCATTCACACCTGAGACCTTGTAACACTAACAAGTCACATGACACCAAGGAGGGAAACTGGCTAACTGGGCACAATTTGGACATTTTCACTAGAGATGTACTCACTTTTGTTGCCAGCGGTTTAGACATTAATGGCTGTGTGTTGAGTTATTTTGAGGGGACAGCAAATTTACACTGTTATACAAGCTGTACACTGACTACTTTACATTGTATCAAAGTGTCATATATTCAGTGTTGTCCCATGAAAAGATATAATAAAATATTTACAAAAATGTGAGGGGTGTACTCACTTTTGTGAGATACCGCAGTAGGCAGTGCATGCATACGTGACCTGTGCAAATAGTACCGTGTTGTGCAGTACACCTCTGATTTTGACCTCTCTTGCATGAGTTATTGCGATGCTGCTTCTTATCAAGAAAAAAAGCCGTATGTTGATGAATCAATTATGTCTTCTAAATCACAAATCATTCAGTTTGGATTCATCGGTCATGAGGAGTACGAGGAGAAACTGAGAAGGAAACACAGGGCAAAATGCAAATTTTGCAAAGCACTTTGAAGATGGCCTCTGAAATAATGTGGTGACTCGGTCTCGGAATGTGGTGACTCGACTGCAACACAGCCACCTGGTTCACTAATCCACAGTCAATAATAGATCTTGCATCATTCTGGAGTATTTTGTTATAATTTCACCATTATGCTACATAATTCATCTATTAGTATTACCTTGGCTAGGTGGATGGCGTAACACAGCATTAGGAGCTCACGTCAGTGGGGAGAGGCTGACCGACAGGCCACCTGGCATTTTCTTAGCTGTTGATCTGGCCAGTTTTGATCACTAGTTTCTATAAATTCTATTCACCCCCACTGGAATCCTTGTTCACCTACAACACTTGACCATACACATCATTCTTACATGTTATTTTAGCTTAAAGTTTTATTTTTTTTCTAAAGGGCTATTCACCAAACATGAAAGCGTGGTGCAAATACATGTAAAGTTAATATAAACATGTGGAAAACACAAATTTTCACATTTTTGTCTGAGGGATTTGGCAGTGCTAGCTAGTAATCAGCCTTGAGATTCTGCCGTCACCAGAGTAAAAGTATCAACATTGGAGAGCAACCTAGTTTAAAAATGAGACTATCACTCACCTGCTCTGCAGCTGAAATGGAGTGTCAGGAGTTTATCCACCCATGGACTCCTGCCATGGATGTGCTAACGCCATCCTGGTGAAGTTTAGGAGGAGGCAGTGACAATTTTCCAGGTGAAAGCTCCTCTGGATAACGTTGTAAACTTAAACATGAAGGCGTTTTTAAGATTTCCACAGCAGGCAGAAAGCAGCTGCAGAAGTTATAAAGGCAACTCCGCCCCTCTGCAACTCGCTCAGATGTGAATTCATGTCTGTTCGCATGTTTCCATTAACATGTAATTGCGCCACCCTAAAAATTTGCGCTTTCACATTTGGTCTCAATGCACCTTAAGTTAGCTCCAAGGTGACTAACTTCAGTTAGCTGTTTAACCACTCATTCATGAATGTTTAACGTGCTTATTGTAACTCCAGGGACCGGTCATATACTCACCATGTCCACCAATGAGGCATTATTTCATTCACTCTTTAAGACAAATCTAGTTTAGGCTCTATCTGACATGGGAGGTAGCCAGCTAACATTAGCAATACTGATGTAAGAAGGAGGGTGGAGTTAAATGCTGTCTTAGGTATTTGAAGACATGCACTGGAACCAGCTGTTCTGAGAAAAGCTGCAAAAGATGATTCACGATGATCCTGCAATGATTAAATAATAAAGGCAATTTGACCAAAATATGTCACAAACATTCATTAAGACCTGTGGGAGCTGTCAACATGTGGGAAATGGGCAGTAAATGGGACTTTTAAGTGATGTAATTGATCTTCAGTATATGCCAGAGTAAGCATAAAATAAAGATTCTGCAATAAAACTAGTCAGTAAGACAAGTTTGTAAAGTAGTTCCTTGTAATGTGTAACACAGTTAATGGAACTAGTTCCTACCCACCTCTGCAGAGCAGGGTCATAATGAAATACTGTAGCATGTGAAATGGCAAAAAAGGAGACATCTATGCAAACTATGAGTTGGTGGAGCAAAATCAATAATAAAAACAACAATGATAATAAGAGACATTAACAAAAATATTTTTATATCAGTACAGAATGGGGGGAATCAAGATTTATTTAGGGAGGTAAAAAAGCATAAGTTATACATTTATCTCCATGAAGACATGGGAAATAAATCTTTAGAGCGCTGAAAGAGATGACATCATGATTTAAAATGACATTTTCCTATAAGTTAATATCCTCATTTATATTCTGATTGAAAACTAATGCAAAATAAAGTCACAAAAAACATTAAAGAAAAGAGCAGCGCCTATAGTTGTACAGAAAATGATGACACGATTTATAGAAAAAAAAAAAAGGGGTGGAAATGACCAGAAATAAAGCAGGTTAGGTCACTCAGGATTAAATGCAGCCATGCAATGTGATTATGACATGACTGCATAAAAACAGAGACTGTCAGTATATGAAAAGTTCATAGGTTGAAAAGTTCATAGTGGTCAAATTTTACCAAATGTGGTTTATTTTCCAGCCGCAGGGATCCAAGATGCAACACCGATGGAAGAAGTGTGTGGACGGAAGGGGAGACTATGTTGAAAAATGAACCACATTTGTTCAAATTTAACCACTATGAACTTTTCAGCCTATGAACTTTTCAGTGCCCCATCTCCCCTCCCTAGATGATTTTATATTACATTTTTCCACCAGCAGATGGAGGTCTGCAGTTTTTTTTAAATAAGTGAGAACCTTCTGTTGGACCAGATAAATGAGCCTTTAAAAAGAAATAATAATAATAATAATAATAATAATAAATAGTAGTTTTATAATTTGGCTCTATAGGAAAGGGGTCTGCAACCTGTGGCCCCTGAGCCACATCAGCCATTCTGGCCAGAACTATTGCAGCCTGTGGCAAGACAAACAAGCAAATAAATAAATGAAAAAGAAAAGGACTCTCATATTTATAAAGCTGCATATTTACAAGTAGTAGCAGTCACACATTTATATCAAGAGAGTTGCAAATCTAAATGTTGATTTAAATTTGCAGATTAAAAAATGTAGAAAATTTACATTGAAAGGTACAGATTTATGAGAGCAAAGTTGCATTTTATTTACAGGCTCATCCAAATTTCTCTGGCAGTGATATTTCTCATCGTTTGTACCTTGTGTTTTCCCTGAATCTTCCTTAATTCTAGGCTATTTAAAGGTGCCATTCACTGCCTTTTCCCCACATTTTGTAATCTTCCACAGCTCTTAATGAAATGTCTGTGACATATTTTGGTCAAATTGCCTTTATTTATTTAATTATTTCAGCATCGTGAATCATCTTTTGCAGCCTTTCCCAGGATGGCTGGATCCAGAGCATGTCTCTTCAAATTCCTAAAAGCCGCATTTAATTTAGCACCATAGTTGATCTGACACACCATCTGCATGAACCCTCTAGTGGAAAAGAATTTTTAGAAGAAAATATTCAGTTTAGATATCTGTAATTCCAAAGGCTGTAACTTGAAAGTGGTAAGAGATACTGTCACGCCGCGCCATTCATCAGCGGCGCCACCTGCTCACGCACCTGACAATCATCAGCGGCGAGGGATAAAGGCCGTCTCGCCCGGAGGCTCGGCCTGAAGCCGTCAGACTTCGTCCCTCACCGTTGTGAGCATACTTCTCTTCAGCGTCACCATTTTGGTAAGAAGATCGCTTACCTCTCTTCTTCAGTCTCCTCCCCCTGTGCACAGGTGGATTCCCCAGCGGCGGACATCTCCTCTCCATCGCCCAATCCTCGCTGCTGTACGGAGCTCTCCAGGTGGCTGTCTTCCGGGCTTCGCCCCCTTGTTGTGCCAGCTGTCCTGACCCACCAAGTAAGTCCTTCTCTCGCCATATATCCCTCCTGTGTTGGTGTATGCCCGTCACCCTCTCCCTGTGCTCTCTCCATAGGGTTGCTCGGCTGTACGGTCACCTGCCTCTGTGCCTGGAGCAGACACCATCACCAACACATTTACTTCCCGCAGACACGCACTCATTCACCCCTGCTGTTAATAAACTCTTTGAACTACTCTAAGCCTGTGTGTGTGCGTCTCCTGAGCCGTGCATTATGTCAGTACGGCTTCAGCAGAGCGGCTCGGCGGACGGCGGGCTCGCACACCGGTTTACCACTCTCGAGGCTAGAGTGGATCAGATTGCTTATCAACAGCAGGTTATCCTAAACCAATTATTAAACTTAACTAACCGGTTGGGCCGCTTAGATCCTCAACAGCCGTTCCCCCCGGCTCGTCAGGGTGGCGCAGTTCCTGCCGTTCCAGCGGCCGTCCAGCCGGCTCCAGTGGCACCGGTTCGGCTCACACCGATTCCGACCCCCGCCCGCTTTAGCGGTAAGCTCGGCGGAGCGCGGGGGTTCATTATGCAGTGTGAGTCCGTGTTCCACCGTGTGCCCGGAGATTTTCCCTCGGATCACAGTCGGATTGGTTACATAGGGAATCTTCTGGAGGGGCGTGTGTTAACTTGGACCTACGCCGTAATGGCGAGGCCCAGTTATGCCACCCTCACCTATGACCAGTTCGTGAGGCGCTTTCTGGAGGTCTTTGACCATTCTCAAACCGAGACGGTCCAGGTCGATCGGCTTCTCGCTCTCCAGCAGGGAGGCCGGTCGGCAGCGGACTACTCGGTCAACTTCCGGGTAGCGGCGGAGGAATTGGGCTGGGAGGAACGCTCCCTCTGTGGCCTGTTCCTCCGCAGCCTCAATAATGATCTGAGGGATGAACTGGCTGGACGGGATATCCCTGGGACGCTAGTGGAGCTGACATCCTTAGCGATAAGTTTGGATAACAGGCTGCGCGAGCGCTCCTCGGGGCGGAAGTCTTCTTCTTCTCGCCCTCGTGGAGACTCGCCACACCTGTTCCAAGCTCGCCCCCTGGCGGCGCCGCCAGCATCGTGCCCCGAGGAGTCGGAGCCGATGGTGACGGGCTGGACCAAGCTTTCCCCTGCGGAGAAACAACGCCGCCGTGAGTTGGGCCTCTGCATGTATTGCGGAGGTGACCAACACACTGTGGAGCGTTGCCCGCGGAAAGCCAGTCGGCGGGGTCCGCGAATCGCTGTAGGGAGCCTCGCGGATCCCAACCGGTTAGACACTCTCACTCAATTAAAGCTGCCCATCCGTTTTTGCCACAATCCCACTGGGCACCTCACCCACGCACTGGTGGATTCGGGCGCAGAGGGCAGCTTCATTTCACAAGGCCTGGCAACCCGATTGGGCATCCGCTGTCAGGCATTAAAACACCCCATCTCCCTGGTCCATCTCTCCCGTGCCTCCCTTGGGAGAGTTTCTCACCAAACCATGCCTGTCCCAGTCATCATCTCAGGGAACCACCGGGAGGAGATGGTATTTTACGTCCTGCCCAACTCTGTGTCGCCCGTCATCCTGGGGTATCCCTGGCTACGCCTCCACAACCCTGTCCTGGACTGGAGGTCCGCTGGGGTATCGGCATGGAGTACCTTCTGTATGGGCACCTGCCTTCAGTCCGCTGCCTGCTCCCCGTCCGCGGCTCCCCCTGTGGCGGATACAGCACCTCCGGACCTGTCACTGGTGCCTCCAGAATTTCACGACCTGGGTATGGTATTTAGTAAATCGAAAGCTATGTCTCTTCCCCCGCATCGACCATATGACTGTGCCATCAATCTCCGCCAGGGGGCTCCCCTGCCATCTGGTCGGCTCTACAGCCTGTCGGCGCCGGAGAGGGAGACAATGAATACGTACCTAAAGGAATCACTGAGCGCTGGGATTATTCGCCCATCGTCGTCACCCGTGGGGGCAGGGTTTTTCTTTGTCGGGAAAAAGGACGGTTCCCTCCGTCCCTGCATAGACTACCGAGCGCTTAATGACATCACTGAGAGGGACCGTTACACCCTGCCCCTCATGGACACTGCTTTCCACTCCCTCCAGGGGGCGACCTGGTTTACCAAGCTGGATCTACGCAGCGCTTACCACCTCGTCCGGATCCGGGAGGGAGATGAATGGAAAACAGCCTTCCGTACCCCGAACGGCCACTTTGAGTATCTCGTCATGCCGTTCGGGTTGACCAACGCTCCTGCCGTCTTTCAGCGCCTCATCAATGACGTCCTCCGGGATTTCATCGGCCTTTTCGTGTTCGTCTACCTGGACGACATTCTGATCTTCTCCAGGTCCAGAGACGAGCACCAGGTCCATGTGAGGCGGGTCCTCCAAAGACTGCTGGAGAATCGTCTGTACGTGAAGGCTGAGAAATGCGAGTTCTACGCTAGGACCACATCCTTCCTGGGATTCATCATCGCCCAGGACCAGGTGCTCCCAGACCCGGAGAAGGTGAAGGCGGTGGTGGAGTGGCCTACTCCCGCATCCCGGAAGCAGGTGCAACAGTTTGTTGGCTTCGCCAATTTTTACCGCCGCTTTGTCCCGAATTTCAGCTGGATCGTCGGACCGCTGACCCGCCTCACGTCCCCGAAGGTCCTGTTCCGGTGGACTGAAGAGGTCGATGCTGCCTTTAAGGCGCTGAAGGCGGAGTTCTCCTCCTCCCGGGTCCTTCGCCAGGTCGACCCCGCGCTGCAGTGCATTGTGGAGGTGGACGCATCGGACACGGGAGTGGGAGCAGTGTTATCCCAACGGTCACCGGACGATGGCGCCAAGCGACCGTGCGCCTTCTTCTCCCGGCGCCTGTCCCCGGCGGAGAGGAACTACGATGTGGGGGACAGAGAGCTCCTGGCCATTAAACTCGCCTTACAGGAGTGGCGCCACTGGCTAGAGGGGGCGGACCTGCCGTTTGTGGTCCTGACGGACCACAAGAACTTAGAATACTTGCGATCTGCCAAGCGCCTGAATGCCCGCCAGGCGCGCTGGTCTTTGTTCTTCGCCAGGTTCCGCTTCTCGATCACCTTCAGGCCGGGCTCCAAAAACGGCCTGCCTGACGCCCTCTCTAGGCAGTTCACCCCCGTGGAGGCTCCTTCACTTCCGCCCTCCCAAGAGAGCAGACGCTTTTTTCTTCTCTCCTGCTGACTTTTTCCTCCCCTCCTACTACTGGATCCCAGCTTGCTGTTGTCTGTCTGCGTCTAACTGCGACCGCCGAAAAGAAATTATGGAGTTAATAAGCTGGGCTTTGAACACAATTGACACTATTTTTTCAACAAGGAAAAGTGCTCCGGGGGAAGCTGTCTGCCCCGCTGGAACGGCTCCAGTGGGCTATCTATGTGACACAGGTAATTGGAAAATGCTGTGTCTCTCTAATCTCTCTATCGAAGATATTGAAGATTTGTTTATCTTCGTAATCTTGGTGATTGGGATAATTCTGATAGGGACGGGAATTGTCTTGGTTTACCGTAAATTGCTGAAGATGGATTCAACCTATCAAAATGCTGGCCAGGCGAGGTGCATCCAACAAATTGAGAAACTGGAGAAGACCCTGATAGCGACTACTGGAGAACTGTCTCGTAAGGTGGATTACATCATGGGTTCGCTCAGGTCTTTCCATGACGAATTCAAAGCTGCACAATGAAGGATTAATCTACTGAATCTACAGAAGAAATACAAGTCTCCTCTGTGATCAGTCCTATTTGGCATTATTATTCCCCATGAAAATTCCTCCTGGCTGTCTGCAGACTGTGTTTTTTCAAAATCATGAGCACAAGGCCTTGGACAGCCAGCTGCAGCGCCAGATAAGACTGGGCGCCAGACAGACAAAACATCTTCTGCCAAGGGTCCTTGGGTCTCTCTTATTATCATCAACACTGCTCAACACCGCACACACATTGATTCATGAACTGATTAAAGATATACTGTACACTGCTCTCTTGTGTCTTGTGAAATTCTGAGTTGTTGCTCTGTGCTATTGAGAGATTTTTTTTCATTGTAATCATAATCTGCTTAAAAATAAGCTGTATTTTGATAACGAAGTTTTTTTTCTCCTCCCCCCTTGTGTCGTTCCCTCCCTTCCCCTCCCTTTCTTATCTATCTCTGTTTGATGAGGCGCCTATTATGGCTGCCGTGTCGTTGTGTCGCGCGCATGCGCACCAATGTCAAGTCAAGTTCCTCGTGTGTTTTTTACATGCTTGGCAATAAAGTTTATTCTGATTCTGAGACGCCCCACACTATCCTGCCCAGGTCGTGCGTCCTCGGTGCCATTTCTTGGGACATTGAAGACAAGATCCGGAAGGCGCAGGAGGTGGAACCTGATCCTGGCGGCGGACCGGAGGGAAGACTGTTCGTCCCATCTGCGGTCCGAGGAGAGGTCATCCACTGGCTCCACACCTCCCGGCTCACCTGTCATCCCGGCACCTCTCGGATGATCAGCCTCCTCCAACGGTCCTTTTGGTGGCCAGGCCTGCGGAGGGATGCAGCCCGCTACGCCCGGGCTTGCCCAATCTGTGCCACCAGCAAGTCGGGAAATGCCCCCCCAGCGGGTCTGCTCCAGCCTCTGCCCGTCCCCGGCAGGCCCTGGTCGCACATCACACTGGATTTCGTCACCGGACTCCCCGTTTCCAACTCCTTTGACACCGTCCTGACCATCGTGGACCGTTTCTCCAAGGCGGCGCACTTCATCCCCCTGCGAGGTCTCCCTACTGCCCTGGAGACGGCGGGCCTCCTCGTCCAACACGTGGTCAGGCTGCACGGGATTCCGGTGGACGTGGTCTCGGACCGGGGTCCCCAATTTTCATCCGAGGTTTGGAGATCTTTTTGTAACGCCATCGGAGCCAAGGTGAGCCTCTCCTCCGGCCATCACCCCCAGTCTAACGGGCAGTGTGAGAGGACCAATCAGGAGCTGGAGGCTGCGCTCCGCTGTGTTACTAGATCCAAGCCGACGTCCTGGAGCAACCATCTCGCCTGGGTGGAGTATGCCCACAACACCGCCCGCTCTTCTGCAACGGGGATGTCCCCCTTCAAGGCGTCCCTGGGTTACGACCCCCCGCTGTTTCCAGCGCAGGAGAACGAGGTAACTGTCCCCTCTGTTAGGGCGCACCTTAGGCAGTTCCGCTCCACCTGGGCTGCTGCGCGTCATGCGCTTTTACGCACAGCGGAGCGCAACAGGACCGTGGCGGACCGGCACAGAAGACCTGCCCCGGCGTACAGAGTTGGGCAACTCGTGTATGTGTCTACCCAGGACGTCACATTAAAAGGCGAGAGGAGGAAGCTGGCACAGCGATTCATGGGTCCCTTTCCCATCACCCGGATCATCAACCCGGTGGCTGTGCGCGTGGCTATTCCCCCCTCCCTCCGCATCCATCCCACTTTCCATGTGTCGAAGGTGAAACTGGCAGTCACTGACCCCCTTTGCCCTCCTCCTGCAGCGCAACCCGCGCCCCGGATGATTGGTGGCCATCCGGCCTGGTCCGTCTCCTCCATCCTGGACTCCCGGCGCCGAGGTCGTGGGTTGCAATACTTGGTGGACTGGGAGGGCTATGGGCCCGAGCATCGACAATGGGTGCCCCCGTCGTTTGTGTTGGACCCATCGCTCATCGCAGACTTCCACCGAGCGCACCCGGATAAGCCATCGCCAGGAGGCGCTGCTAGAGGGGGGAGTACTGTCACGCCGCGCCATTCATCAGCGGCGCCACCTGCTCACGCACCTGACAATCATCAGCGGCGAGGGATAAAGGCCGTCTCGCCCGGAGGCTCGGCCTGAAGCCGTCAGACTTCGTCCCTCACCGTTGTGAGCATACTTCTCTTCAGCGTCACCATTTTGGTAAGAAGATCGCTTACCTCTCTTCTTCAGTCTCCTCCCCTGTGCACAGGTGGATTCCCCAGCGGCAGACATCTCCTCTCTATCGCCCAATCCTCGCTGCTGTACGGAGCTCTCCAGGTGGCTGTCTTCCGGGCTTCGCCCCCTTGTTGTGCCAGCTGTCCTGACCCACCAAGTAAGTCCTTCTCTCGCCATATATCCCTCCTGTGTTGGTGTATGCCCGTCACCCTCTCCCTGTGCTCTCTCCATAGGGTTGCTCGGCTGTACGGTCACCTGCCTCTGTGCCTGGAGCAGACACCATCACCAACACATTTACTTCCCGCAGACACGCACTCATTCACCCCTGCTGTTAATAAACTCTTTGAACTACTCTAAGCCTGTGTGTGTGCGTCTCCTGAGCCGTGCATTATGTCAGATACTGGCTTACTGTAAATTTAAAAAAAAAGTAAAATATGACCCAAACTTTATGATGGGAGTAAATTTACTCATCTAACTTGCATAATGTGATGGCAGCCATACTGGATTACATAACTTTCAGTAAAACTGAACTTTGGACATATTTATATAGAGGGTTTTTTGTTATCTTATCCTCAAAATAAATGAACCAGAAAATCAGTAGAATGTAAATAAACTGATAAAAACAACAGACCTACCGCACGTCACGCGTCTCCATGTGTCCGTTTGTTCATCTTAGTTCTTTATTTTGTCTTCTGACGGTCATTTTGGCTTTCTTTCCTATGGCCAGAAACTCTCACATTTAGCTTGTCATTATTCCACCTCGACTTCAGTTACGGAACATTGCCGAACTGGCAGTATTCTCCTCTCTGTCACGTGCAGGTGTACATGTGCCAGTCCATCTTACGCTGCCACAGAAGGTAAATATTACCCTTCAGAATCATCCTCAGAAGCTAAATAATCCCTTTTAGAATCATAGTTGGCAAAATTTGGAACAAATGCTTCTTCCCCCACAATTGTTTGAACATCTCTTCTTCTGTGCTTCCGGTTCGAAGAGGTTCTGGGCAGATGTGGGCCCAGTCCTCCAGAGTGAGGGGGTGCTAGGATTTAGGCTATATGTGTCTGCCATCTAGTAATGTGAAATGATTAGTACATCTGGTATTTTGGACTTTTTTTTTTTTTTTAACAAAAAACGTGCAACATTTTAGGCAAGATGGTTGCATCATGTAAAATTACTGGCAGGTAAAGAGTTAACTCCACCCTCTGTTTTATGTCACTATCAAACATGAGCCTGAGCCAACTAATGTAAATTTGTCTCAAAGAAGGAATAAAATAATGCATCACTGGTGGACAAGGGTGTGTGGATTCACTGACTGATAGGATATGACCGGTCTCTGGAGTACAGCAAGCACAGAAACATCAGCAAATGAGTGGCTAAACAGCTACAGTAGCTACCTTTGGTCCCAGTGAGAGATAATACATCAAGAAAATAAGCTAAAATAACATCCAAGAGCGACATATTTGGTCAAGTGTTGTAGATGAACAAGGATTCCAGTAGGGGGTAGGTATAAAATATATAGAAAATCGCAATTAAAACCAGCCAGATCAACAGTTAAGATAACTCCAGGTGGCCTGTCCAACACCTTCCCTCTACAGAGGCAAGCTGCTCCGAATGCTTTTACTGACCAACGCCGACCGCCTAGCCATGCTTATGCCACAGCTTGATGTAGCATCAAGGCAAAAATATAACAAAATAAGCCAGAATGACGTGAGCTATATTATCGACTGAAGATTAGTGAACCAAGTGGAAACAGGGATGTTTATTGGCGTGATTGAAATCTGAAGTAAATAACAATATAAACCACACCTGTAAGCCAACTTTCTAGTAGCAATGTTTTTTTTTTTCCACAATATCTTTATTGAACCTTTTTTTTTTTTAACAAACATGATACAAACAATCAAACACTAACGCTAAAGTACTACAAAAAAAAAAAAAAAATGCACTAAAAACACCAACAACCACCAACAAAATCAAGTCTTCAACAATGCTCCTCTGTTTAGTCTAGACAATCCAATACATAAGTATACATATTATGTTCACCAGTTTGGAATTTACAAGGTCCACACACATCATTCACCTTCTTCTTCAAGAGTTATGTTTAAATTTTTTACATAATCAATAAAAGGTCTCCATATATTCTCAAACACAATTTCCTTTGATTTCAGTATATATGTTATTCTTTCTAATGGAAGGTTTGTTAACATCTGTCTTAACCACTGAGTCACATCTGGTCTATGAGTCTTTTTCCATAATAGTGCAATACATTTTTTGGCATTAAGCAAACTGAGGTCTATGAATGTTCTTTCACTTTTATTAAAATTATGCTTTTCTGGGTACAGACCCAACAAAAACAGTTTAGGATTCAGTATGATTTGTTTTGAGATTATTTTTTCAATTGTTACCCTCACCTCTTCCCAAAACATTCTTATTAATCTACATTCCCATAAACAATGAAATAGGGTTCCTTTACTTTCCATGCATTTTGTGCATGTATCTGGTATATTTTTGTTATATCTATTTAACTCCTCCGGTGTAACATACATCCGCATTAACCATTTGAAATGTATCAATTTAAGGCGTGCATTTATTGATTTGGTTTGAGCTTCTGTACAAGCCAATTCCCATTGTTCCTCCGAAATTTCAATTTGCAGATCTTCTTTCCAGTAGTTTAATCTTTTCAGTGAATTTTCACTTGAAGATAGTGTCAATGAGTTATAAAACTCTGAAATAATACCCTTTCTTTTACTATCTTTCATCATCATTTTTTCCAAGGATGAATAAATAGGTCGAGTGAGAGCTTTATTTTGATTTGATCGAATAAAGTTTCTAAGTTGAAGATATTTAAAAAAATGTGTTCTATTGAGATTAAATTTGATCCTCAGCTCTTCAAAAGACATTATGTTGTCTGCACATGGCAAATATAAATCCTGAATCTTTTGTATCCCTTTTAAATTCCATACTTTAAATACAGCGTCCGCTCTCCCTGGTTTAAAATATTGATTACCCCATATTGGACTAAATTGTGACAATAACTGTGGTTCTTTTAAATAGTTTTTAGCTTCACACCATATTTTGATCATATGCTTTACAAATGGATTTTTAACTTGTTTTTGTAATTTTTTTGCCGAATCTGAGTATATGAATATGGGAAGAGGTAAAGGTAAATTGTATGATTCCATTTCAGTCCAGTGAGGGAGATCATTTGATGAAAAATAATATGTCATAGACCTCAGTTGTGCCGACCAATAATACAACATAAAATTTGGACATTTCAGACCTCCACGATCAAATGGTAAATATAATAAAGACAGACGTAATCTAGCCCTCCTGTTGTTCCATATAAATTCCACTAACTTTTTTTTTATTCTTGAGAATAGATCTAAAGGTGGTGATAAGGGAATGTATTGAAATAAATAAAGTATTTTAGGTAAAATATTACTTTTAAGTATATTGATTCTCCCGATCATCGACATTGGTAGTGACATCCATCTCTGAGTTAACTCATTGATATCTGACATTAAGGCTTCATAGTTGACGCTGGCGACTGATTCTAGCTTAGGCATAATTTGGATTCCTAAATATTTAAACTGATTTACAACATTGAATTGATTTGCCTCAGGGGCTGGGTAATTTCTCTGGGTCTCATTTAGCATTAATATTGAAGATTTAGTTTTATTTATTTTATATCCTGATATTTCCCCAAAATTCTTTATTAAATTCAACAAGGTTGGAATTGATTTTTTTAGATTCGACATAAACAAAATTATATCATCGGCGTACAGGGAGATTTTATGTTCTGTTGGTCCAACTTTAATTCCATATATTTGTGAATGTAAACGTATCGCTATCGCTAAAGGTTCAATTGCCATAGTAAACAGTAAAGGTGAAAGTGGACAGCCTTGTCGACATCCTCTATTGATTTTTATTGGTTTTGAAATATTGTTATTTGTTAGGATTTCTGCTGTAGCATTATTGTATATCATTTGAACCCATTTTATGAAATTATTTCCAAGTCCAAACCTTTGTAGGACTTCAAAAAGAAAGGGCCATTCAACTCTATCAAAGGCCTTTTCGGCGTCCAATGATAGGAGAGCTGTATCCGGTGCTTCTTTATTAAAATAAATAATATTAAATAGTCTTCTTACATTATGGAAGCCTTGTCTACCCTTTATAAAGCCATTCTGATCTCGATTAATAATATTTGGTAAAATTTCTTGTATTCGTCTTGCTAAAATTTTACAGATTATCTTAAGGTCGGCGTTTAATAGGCTTATTGGTCTCATATTTTCACATTTATTAGAGGGCTTACCTGGTTTTGGCAGCAGTATAATTAAGGCATTATTTATGTATGATGGTAAATTATTATTTTGAAATGCTTCTAAAACCATTTCCAAAAAAGGTTTTATTAATTTATTCTTAAATTTTTTATAAAGGTCAACTGGAAGACCATCTGGTCCTGCACTTTTTCCTGATTTCATATTATCAATGGCTAGCCCAACTTCTTCTTGACTAATTTTAGACTCCAATTTCTCCCTGTTTTCATTTGGTATACACGGTATAGATAGTTCGTTCAAAAACCCATTTAGTTTTGTTAAATCAGGTTCATTTTTGGTATCATATAATTTTTCATAGTAATCTCTAAAGGCTCTATTAATTTCTAAAGGATCTATAACTACCTGTCCGTTACTTATAATACTGGTAATTGGTGTTTTAATTTCCAATTGTTTAATCTGCCATGCTAATAATTTTCCTGATTTTTCACCTTGTTCATAAAAAGATTGTTTCAATCTTAGAAGACTCGAGGCAGCTCTATTCGCTGATTTTTTGTCGTATTCAGCTCTCAAAATCAGTAATTCATTCTCCAACCTTGGGTCACTTCCTGCATACACTTTTTCCTGAAGACTTTTTATTTTATGTTCCAATTTAGCTCTCTCCTCTCGAGTCTTCTTAGATTTTGATCCTGTATAACTAATAATATGTCCCCTAATAAAAGCTTTGAAAGCCTCCCACTTTACACATGCTGATGTTTGTGTAGTATTGATGTCAAAGAACTCGTCTATCTGTTTTTCTATATACTTGACAAATTCCTCATCCTGAAGCCATTTATGCTGAAATTGCCATCTACCTGATTCCTTTGTCAATTTTTTATCTACATATATTAGACAACAGGGTGCATGATCAGAGATCACAATGTTATCATAAAAGCAGTTTTGAATCTTGGACCTTAATTCTGTGGAAATCAAAAAATAATCAATACGTGAGAATGTCTTGTAGGTACTGGAATAACAAGAATAGGCTTTAACTTGTGGTTTCATTTCTCTCCATATATCTAACAATCTCAATTCTTTCATAAAATGATTAATAGTCATCCTACATCCAATGTGCGTACAATCCAGTCCTGTTGATCTATCCACACCTGGATTCAATGTACAATTAAAATCCCCTGCTATTATATGTTGCCCTGTAAGTGATGATAAGATGAGAAATAAATTAGCAAAGAACTTCTGATCATCTATATTGGGACCATATAAGTTCACAAGATTTATATTTTCTAATAGCAAAGAACCTTGAATGATTACATATCTTCCAAATTTGTCTCCAATTACATTTTTCACTTGAAAAGGAACTGATTTATGTATGAGAGTCATAACTCCCCTGGCTCGGGATGAAAATGAAGAGGTGAATACACTTCCCTGCCATCTACTCCTAATTCTTTTAACATCCTCCTCTATCAGATGAGTTTCTTGTAAAAACACAATTCTTGAACCCATGTCCTTTATTTTATTCATAACTTGTTTAAGTTTTTTTAAATTTTGTAGACCTCTGCAATTCCATGAAGTTAAATTAAGATTAACACTTTGGTCCATGATCAATAGAGAGTTTGGGATTACCTTGCAGTGTAAACATGCTCATACAGAGAAGCAAAAACATGAGTGGTTGAACATTCATCCTACAAACTACACACAAACAAATTTCCCCTTCCCACACTTGTGGCAAACCCCCCAAAATCAAAAGAAAAATTCTGTCTCCCGATATAGCCATCGACCGTTCCACACCCACGGGGAACAGCCTAAGCCACTCCTTCTTCATCCTCCCAATCACCCTAACTCTACTGCTTTTAATGACGTAACATTAACTCTCCTCTGTAGTTTTCCAACTTAACTCCAAAATTTTTAACAACTTTGTACATCATAGTTTTTTTTTTTTTTGTTTGTTTTGTTTTTGTTTTGTTTTTTTAATATATAATACAATCTATATTTTGTAAACTTACTATTTACTTCAAGTCAGTCAGATGCCTGTGCAAATGCTTAATTATTCTACCTTATATTTTGTTCATGCTTAGCTCCCACCAGTCTCTTCTTCTTCTTTGATCTTCTTGATGAACTCCTGCGCCTCCTCTGGGGTCTTGAAGATGTGGGTTCTGCCCTCATACGTGGTCAGCAGTCTCGCAGGATAGATTACACCATGACGAATCCCAAGGTTGCGCAGCTCCTTACGTACGGGATCAAACTGCTTCCTCAATTGCTGGATTCCTGTGGCCAAATCTGGGTAGAACCGCACCTGCTGGTCCTGGTGTTTAATCTCTCCTTTTTTAGCTCGTGCAGCGTTGAAGATCTTCATCCTGTCTCTGTTGCTAAGAAACTTCATAATTAAGGTCCTCGGCGGTCCCTTATCTCTCCGTGGGCCAATACGATGTGCTTTTTCCAGAACCACTGCTGATTGCAACTCCTCGCTGCCCAGCACCTCCGGAATCCACTTTTCCAGAAAGGAACATACGTCCCGACCTTCTGATTCCTCTGGAAGACCCACCAGCCTCAAATTATTCTGTCTCGACCGAGATTCCAAATCCAAAATATTATCTTCCAGAGATTTATTTTTTTTTCCAAAGTGCGCACCTTTAATTGAAGACGGGTGACGTCATCTTCAGCACTAGCGAGACGGAGCTCCATCTGCGCCGTTCGTTCTACACAGTCACCCAATTCCTTTCTTATTCCTTCCAACGCTGTCATAATCCCATCAAATCTAGAGGAAAAGTCCGCTCTCATTGAACTCATGGCAGCCATCAGCGCATCTGCGCCATTCCCCGCAGATATCGCAGCGTTGCCAGCCTCCTCCGCCATATATGGAGTTTTGTTTACTGCGTCACAGACCTGAAAGTCCGTTAATTTGGACTGTTTCGGCGGCTCGCTTTTTCCTTTTCCTGGTTTTCCAGCCTTAGGCTTCGCCGACATATCTTCGCCCAAATGCTGGGATACGTTCTGTCCCAAATGAGAGAGTTATTTGCCGATTTTTTTTTTTCCAGGAGCAGAGCAGAGCGAGACACGTCCGTCCTACGTGGCAGCCATAACCGGAAGTCTTCTAGTAGCAATGTTAGTTCTGAAGTTAATGCCTTGGCTGGTGTCCCCACTCACACTTGCAGCCAGAGAGTTATGCTGGCCAGTAATAGAGCAGCGGCATGAATCAAGACTGGGTTTACCTTCTCTTGATTTAGAGAAAAAACCTAGAAGAGTTAAAATGGCTAATCTAACAAAAAAACGATATAAAGGCAGTGTTTTTAAAGACACACTGGTGGATATAAATCCTCTATAAAAACAAATCTACATTGTCTAAAATACTATCTTATGCCAATTTTTTTCTACAACAAAAACTTTCATTGTCTTACAGTTTCGTGTCAAAATCTTTTCACTTTTCCGCCTTCAAATGCCAGGATCTGTGAATAGGCCCACCCACATCCCACATGGCTAATGGTGGCTAGCACTACATTATCAGAATAAATCCTGTGATAAAAAGACTTATCGGTTGAAGGACATGCCCAGTTGTATGCACAGTGGCCCAGGATAATGACTGAAACTGCACTGGTCCTTAAAAGCAGTTTAATGGTAAAACCCATCTTTAATTTGGGTCAAGTTTTCCAAGCAGCTGTCAAAAATGCTAACTGGGCCTGGTGGCTAACTTCAGTCAGACCACAAACAGTTGTTACGTGCTGATTGGCTCCACACTACAGACCTGTTACAGTGATGTCACCAATTTCACCTCAAAAAAACAAAAACAAAGCACAGACATGACACATTTGAGTGATTTAGCTCTTGATATGTTTTGTAAGTCATAAAAAAACATGACAGATATCTTAACAAGGAAAAAAAACTCATTTTTTTGGCAGAGTGTCACTTTAAGAGAATGAGAGTTTTGATGTTTTTTGATAATTACGTCACCAATGGACACATTCCAGAAGGTTAAAACCTACAAAAACAAATTTTGAGTGAATGGGACCTTTACATTTTAACCAGTAATCAGTGTGGCATGTATGAACATTTTCCTCAGGGAGATACTGTCATGACTCCCCGTGCGCCTTTACGCAGTGCATGGAGAGGGAGAATGAAATAATAGATTTATGTGCAGGTTACACCACAACACATTTATTAAAGCAATGACAAACAGTTCCAAAAAGGTGAAGACAAACAAAAATACAAAGATACACTTACAGTTGGCGTTCGGGGACCGGCATCGCCCCGCGAATGCAGGAGGAGAAACGCGTAGCCACGCTGGTGTCCCACAGCCGGTATCGCTGTGTGGACGCGAGAGGACCACGACCAACGCGGAGTGGCTAACACGTCAAAAATAGTGCTGACAACAAACTACTCACTGACAATGCACTGACAATACAATAACCCAGCAATGCGTGACTGGCACAAGGCTGCTAAGTACACGCATTGCTGGTGATGGTGAAATTGGGAGCACCTGGGCGAGGAGCGGGGAGATAGCAAATGGGAATGGGAACAGCTGGTGACAGTGACAGAGGAGGCATGGTCGGACCGGCAGGCTGTCAGCCAACACTCACCCAAGAGTGAGCCAAAGAGGGCTGCCTCACAGCTGCCAGCCAGAGATCAGTGGCTAAGGTAAAGGAAGCAGCACAGAAACACATAATATACATATATACCGCGGCACCTAAACCCGCAGGGAGGTCAGGACCGAGCCGGGGAAACCAAGCCAGCTCGGCTCCTGACAGATAATAGCATTTTTGTCAGTTTCTTTTGTTATAGACATGATTTTTGTTGTGGTTGTTTTTGCATAGATGATGCAATTATACACTCCTGATCAACATCTTAAGACCAGTGGGAAAATTACAAGTATTTGCATTTAGTGCTGGTGGATTGTAACTAGGTTGTAAGTAGAGCTTCAAAAAGCTAAACGAAGAAACAGGAGCAAGAGACAAAAAATATAGTAGATCATTTATTGAAAACTGCATTTAAACTCAAACAGGCTGTTCATCAGCTGATCAAAAGTTGAAGACCATAGCCCCCCAAAAACAAAACAAAACAAACAAACAAATAAAAAAAAAACCCCGAAGAGTGTCAAAAAAGGACTCAGTACTGAGTAGCCCCACTGTTCTTGCTGATCACTTCAAAAATCCATTTAGGGATTAGGCATGCTTGATGTGAGTGTTACCAGGAGGCTGGTGGGAACGTTGCTCCATGTGGTGAAGATGGCTTCATGAAGGGCATCCACGGTCTGGAACTGATGTCTGATTTTGTTAACTTCCCTTGCCATCCATCCCCAAATGTTCTCAACAGAATTTAGATCAGGGGAACATGCATAATGGTCTAAAACAGCAACGTTATTCTCCTGGAAGAACTCTTTTGACAGGCTGGTGTTGTGAACTGCAGCTTTGTCCTCTTCAAAGACCCAGTCATTACTGCACAGACGAGGGCCCTCAGTCAAGAGGGATCCCCGCTGCAACATGTCCACATAGCCAGCTGCCGTTTGACACCCCTAGACAACCTGCAGCTCCATTGTTCCATTGAAGGAAAAAGCACCCCAGATCATCATGGAGCCTCTGTCATGGTCCGAGCGCTGACTCTGTCCGTGCTCGGGTGCAGCTCAACAATCCTGCCCCATTCAAAGACAGAGTCTTTTTGCTGTTGCCATCAGGAGGTCATGACAGAAGAAGCCAACTTTATTGTCATTCAATCCATACAGCCAATTATGTACAGTAGAATGAAATTACATTTGTCCTACAGTATTGTAACGTCAGGGCTGTGTTAAGGGGGCAGGGATTCTCCCAGCATGCTTTGGCAGGGGAGGATTCAAAGGGTGTTGTCATTCGTGTGTTCTAAAGTGTTATTGCTGTGTCATTATAACTGCGTTATAATGACACAGCAGTGTTATAAGAAGAGTCAGAGCAATGACTGATCATGCGTTTGTGTCACCCTCAGTGAGACAGAGGTCTGTGTGAATGACCTCCCCTCTTGTCTGTGTTGAGGAGGTGTGTTTAAATAAAGCCTGTTTCATCACAGTCATCTCTCCTTTCTTGTGTGAACCCCCACTACGTCACACTGGTGTCAGAAGTTGGGATATGGAGCAGATGGAAGCCAGGGTCAGAGCAGAGATCCAGCAGCTGGAGCGATTCATTGCTCAGCTGGGAATGGACGACAGAGCTGGTACACCGACCCCCAGAGTTGCTCATCGGGATGAACGGAGTAGCGGACTCGATGGGACCAGCATACCCCACCTTCTGCCTTTCTCAAGGTAGGGTGGGCTGAGCAGAGCAGATCATCCCCGCTCCCCGCCCTTTTCAGGGCAGGACAGGCCGGCGATTCCACTGCGACCAGGGGCGGCAATCGACCGAGAGGCGACCATCCCACCCATCTGGCAGCGGGCCAAGGTTCCCTGCTTTAACGGTGAAACCCTGCTGGATGACTACCTGGTCCAGGTTGAGCTGGCTGCTGCGCTGAACGGCTGGCCACCCGGAGAGACAGCCGTGCAGGTTGTGCTGGCCCTGGAGAGAAGGGCTCTCTGCACGCTGTCTAATCTCCAGCCCGAGGAACGTCGCAGCTGGCCAGCGCTACAAGGAGCGCTCCGGAGGCGGTTTGGGAAAGCGGCCAATGCTGAGCACACCGAGGAACAGCTGGCTAACCGCAGGCGAGGCAGCCAAGAGAGCCTGGGAGCCTAAGCAGCGGACATACGGCTGCTGACACGGCGCAGCTACCCGGATTTTGAGCCAGAGGTAGTGGAGAAGCTCACCCTCCGGAACGTCATCCGGGGTCTCCGCCCGGCCCAGCTCCAGAGCCACATCCGGATTAACGCCGCGAGCAGCTGGGAGATGGCTATGGAAGAAGCGGAGCGGGTGGAACCGCTAATGGATTGTACAGCTGATGCATCGGCACCGAGACAGAGGTGCCGATGCCGGTTCCAGGCCACGGCTGAGAGCGAGGAGGGGGAGGAGGAGCTGCAGCAGATCACAGCGGCACGCCCATGGAGAAGATGGCTGCGGTGGCGCGAGGAAGGGTGCTTCCTCTGCGGGGAGCCAGGACACATCGCGCGGGACTACCCGGCACCCACCCCACGACAAACCGGCCCCTCGCCAACATTAAACTAGAGCGATGTGGCATGGACGGGGACCTGCCGCCTCCCACAGATATTTTCCCCGATGAACTGTCACCGCATGTGGGCCGAATTGGACACTCGCCAGGGATGTACCTACAGTGCAGCCTGGACAACGCGCCGATCCGGGCCCTGATCGACACCAGTTCTACCATCTCCCTGGTCCGACCCGGTGTGCTGCCAGGCACGGACAAGACAGAACCGCAGGGGTGGGAACCCACCGGGCGCTGCGTCACCACAGCTACCGGTGAGCACGCCAGACTGGGAGAGCGAAGAGTTCTTGTGGTGGGGGTGGCCGGCCAGAACACAAACCACCCGTTCTGACTGGCTGACATCCAAGACCCCTGCATTATTAGACTCGATCTGCTCGCAGCATGGAGTGCAAAAATTGACACCGCTAGATAGTCCCTCCTGCTGGGAACTCGGACCATCACGCTCTGCAGCAGGGCCCAGAGGAGGAACCCGGAGGCCTGCGTGATCAAGGGACCGGCAGGGCGGACCGAACTGGGTGGGTCACCTCAAGAACTGAACCCAAAGGCGCCACCAGCACGAGCAGAGGGACCACGATCACAGATAGAGGCAGCAAGGGGGAGGGCCACAGCGGAGCGGGTCAACGTGTCAGCAGAAACGCAGCAGGCGGTCGAGGAATTGTTCCAGCAGAGCTGCAGCGGACTGGAATCGGGACAGAGACGCCAGCTGTGGGAACTGTTGGACTGCCACATGGACGTCTTCACTGCAAAGGATGAGGAATGCACCCGAACCAGCTTGGTGCAGCACAGGATCGACACCAGTGAGACCAGGCTGATCCGGCTCCACCCACGACGTCTGCCTTTTTCAAGGTGTGCGGCAGCAGAACAAAAAGTATGAGAAATGGTGGAGGCAGACATTATTGAGCCCTCCAGCAGCCCCTGGGCGGCGCTGGTGGTGTTGGTTAGGAAGAAGGACGGTTTGTGGCGGTTCTGTGTGGATTACTGACGCCTGAATGATGTCACCCGCAAGGATTCCTACCCCCTGCCCCGCATTGATGACACGCTGGACCACATCGCCGGCTCCAGCTGGTTCAGCTCGCTGGACCGCCACAGCGGCTATTGGCAGGTAGAGCTGTCACCTGAGGCCTGCCAGAAAACAGCCTTCTCCATCGGGCAGGGACTGTATCAGTTCAAGGTGATGCCGTTTGGACTTTGCAACGCCCCGGCCACCTTTGAACGTCTGATGGAGCGAGTGTTGGCTCACGTGCCCCGGAGACGCTGCATTGTTTAACTGGATGACCTGCTGGTTCATGCAGCTGATTTTGACAGTGCCCTGTCCAACCTCCGGGAAGTATTGGACTCCATCCGACAGGCCGGGCTGCGGCTACACCCACGGAAATGCCACCTATTTCGGCAGGAGACCACCTTCCTGGGCCACGTCGTCAGCGCAGCAGGAGTCGCCACCGATCCAGAGAAAGTGGCAGCAGTGAAAAACTGGCCAGTGCTGCGGGATGTGGGAGAGCTACGGAGTTTTCTCGGGCTGGCCTCCTATTATAGGAGATTTGTGAAAGACTTCGCCACCATCGCCAGCCCGCTGCATCAGCTGACACAGAAAGGACGTGCATTTCAGTGGCGTGAGAACTGTGCTGCTGCTTTTTCCCAGCTTCACTCAGCGCTCATCGGAGCCCCCATCCTGCAGTATCCCGACCCGAACTGCCCTTTCATCGTGGACACGGACGCCAGCAACCAGGGCATTGGGGCAGTGTTATCCCAGGAGGGAGAACACGGAGAGCACGCAGCCGCACTCTCAGCAGAGCCGAAAGGAATTATTGAGTTACTCGCAGAGAGCTGTTGGCTGTCATCCAGGGGCTTCGTCATTTTCGCCCGTATGTGTACGGGGGGAGGTTCCAGCTCAGGACAGATCATGCTTCCCTGACCTGGCTACTGAACTTTAAAAAGCCGGATGGACAGTTGGTGAGATGGCTGGAGGCACTGCAGGATTATGATTTTCAGATTGTGCATCGGGCAGGCCGCCTCCATGCCAACGCTGACGCGCTGTCTCGGCGCCCCTGTGCCGCGGAGGATTGTTGTCACTGCCAGCGGCAGAGGATTGAGACCAAGCCATCCCACGGGCTGCTGCTCTCCGGACCGCTGTGAGCAGGAATAACACAGCGGCACACAGCTCCTCCTCGGATAATCAGGCCGCTTTCCCCAGCAATGACGTCACAGAGGCCCTCGGCGTGCAGCAGCTGCAGAGCGAGCAGGACAGAGATCTGGTCATTTCCCGGGTTCGGCACTGGCAGGACACGGGCCAGCAGCCCACCTGGGAGGCTGTGTCTGCGCTGGACCCAGAGACCAAGGCCCAACACTCCCAGTGGGCCAATCTCTGCTGTCACGAGGGTGTCGTGTATTGGCAGTGGCAGACTCCAGCTGGGCAGCATCACGTCTGGCAGCTGTTGGTTCCCTGGCGGCTCCGGCCCAACGTACTCCAGCTGGTCCACGGGGCGGTAGGAGCAGGCCACTTCGGGGTGACAAAGACTCTGCAGCGTTTTCAAGCCTGGTTCTACTGGCCTGGATGTCACCAGGACGTAGAGCTCCACGTCCATCGCTGCGACACCTGCACGGCTCAGAAGGGGCTGATTCAGCGATCCCACGCTCCCTTGCAGCAGTACTGGGAGGGAGCACCGATGGAGCAAGTCGGGGTGGACATTCTGGGCCCTTTCCCGACCACGGATCGGGGGAACCGCTACATGCTGGTCGCAATGGATTATTTCACCAAATGGCCTGACGCATACGCGGTCCCTGATCAGAGCGCCGCCACCACAGCATCAAAGCTGGTGGACGAGATGTTCTGTCGGTTTGGCGCACCGGAGGAGCTGCACAGCGATCAGGGTCGGAACTTTGAGGCAGAGGTCTTCGGGGAGGTCTGCAAGCGGCTGGGCATCCGGAAGACCCGGACTACCCCGCTGCATCCACAGAGCGACGGCCTAGTTGAACGTTTCAACCGGACCCTCACCACCCAGTTCACTGTCCTAGTGGACCAGCGACAGTGAGACTGGGACCTGTATCTGCCCTTTGTTCTGTGGGCGTACCGGACGGCAGCACAGGAATCCACCCAGTGCACCTCTGCAGCGCTGATGTTTGGACACGAGCTGCACACACCAGTGGATTTGGTATTCGCCCCCCGCTCCCCCCCCCCCCGAGCCGGCTGTGGAGGGCAAACCGGGGTTGGATTATTTGTTTTGCTTGAAGGAACGTCTCCAACACGGTGCACGGACTGGCTCGGGAGGCCCTGGCAGTGGTGGGGAGCCAGCAGAAGCGGGCATATGACTCCCGCTGCCAGGGGAGGGACTTTGTACCAGGAGATCGAGTCTGGGTTTTCTGCCCGGAGTGAAAAAGGGGACTGTCACTAAAACTGGCGAGCCATTGGTCGGGACCGTGCGTGGTCCTACAGAGAATGTCGGATGTGGTGTACAGGGTGAGGCTGCAGAAAAGGGACCGGGTCGTGGTACTCTACCGTGACTGTCTCACCCCGTACCAGCCATCCGCCCCGCGGGTGGTCGAGCCGGAGCCTTCACCCCGACCAGATACTCCGACCGAGGCACAGATGGGCACTAGTGGGCCTGTGCGTGCTGGCCGTTGACAACGGAGGCCGCCCCAACACCTGGACGGATTCGTGTTGGACTTTTGAGTTGGACTTTTATTATTCTGGGGACAGAAACAAGTCCGGGGGGGGACAGTGTAACGTCGGGGTTGTGTTAAGGGGGCGGGGATTCTCCTGGCATGCTTTGGCAGTGGAGGATTCAAAGGGTGTTATCATTCATGTGTTCTAAAGTGTTATTGCTGTGTCATTATAACTGCGTTATAATGACACAGCAGTGTTATAAGAAGAGTCAGAGCAGTGACTGATCATGCGTTTGTGTCACCCTTAGTGAGACGGAGGTCTGTGTGAATGACCTCCTCTCTTGTCTGTGTTGAGGAGGTGTGTTTAAATAAAGCCTGTTTCGTCACAGTCATCTCTCCTTTCTTGTGTGATCCCCCACTACGTCACAGTATCTACAATGCTAATCACATCTGTGGACTGCTTCAAAAGGCAGTTAAAGACTCACCTGTTCAGAAAAGCTTTTTAATGTTCTGGTGTGCCATCATGTGTGTTATCTTTTAATGTTTGTTTTATTGTTGCTTTTAATCCTATTTACAGTGGATATAAAAAGTCTACACATCCCTGTTCAAATGCCAGGTTTTTGTGATCTAAAAAAAATGAGACCAAGATAAATCATTTCAAAACCTTTTCCACCATTAATGTGACCTATAACCTGTACAACCCAATTGAAAAACAAACTGAAATCTTTTAAGGGGAAAAATGAAAAACTTACAACAGCCTGTTTGAGTAAATATGCACACCCTGTTATAACTGGGGATGTGGCTGTATTCAGAATTAACCAATCACATTCAAACTCATGTTAAATGGGAGTCAGCACACACCCACCACCATTTAAAGTGCCTCTGATTAACCCAAAATAAAGTTCAGCTGTTCTAGTAGGCTTTTCCTGACATTTTTGTAGTCACATCTTACAGCACCTGGGTTTTTGCTTCAGCAAAAACCCGGGTATGGGAGGAGTTCGGTGAGGCCATGGAACAAGACTTTCGGTCGGCCTCGAAGAGATTCTGGCAAACTCTCTGGCGGAACAGGAGGGGAAAGCAGCTTCCTGTCCACACTGTGTATGGTGCGGATGGGGCGCTGTTGACTTCGACTGGGGATATCGTCGGGCAGTGGAAGGAATACTTCGAGGATCTCCTCAATCCCACTGATACGCCTTCCACAGAGGAAGCAGGGTTTGTGGACGAGGGGAATGACTCGCCTATCACAGGGGCTGAGGTCGCCAAGGTGGTTAAAAATCTCCTTGGTGGCCGGGCCCCAGGGGTGGACGAGATTCGCCCTGAGTACCTCAAGGCCCTGGATGTTGTAGGGCTGTTATGGTTGACACGCCTCTGCAACATTGCGTGGAGGTCGGGGGCAGTGCCTTTGGCATGGGAAACCAGGGTGGTGGTTCCTCTCTTCAAAAAAGGGGACCGGAGAGTGTGCTCCAACTTTAGAGGGATCACATTCCTCAGCCTCCCTGGGAAGGTCTATGCCAAGGTACTGGAGAGGAGAGTCCAGCTGTTGGTCGAACCTCGGATTCAGGAGGAGCACTGTGGTTTTCGTCCTGGCTGTGGCACATCGGACCAGCTCTTTACCCTCTCGAGAATTCTCGAGGGTTTGTGGGAGTTTGCCCAACCAGTTTACATGTGTTTTGTGGACTTGGAGAAGGCATTTGACCGCGTCTCTCGTGGTTTTTTGTGGGGGGTGCTTCGGGAGTATGGGGTATCGGGCTTGTTGTTACGAGCTATCTGGTCTCTGTACGACCGTTGTGAGAGTTATTTATTTTATTTTATTTGTTTATTTGTCAGGGACAGTGCAATAAACATAGACAAAAAAGAAAATCTGATGTGTTGCACATAGAGTGTATAGCATTAAGCTAGTTTGCAACTCTTGTCCCTGGATGGGCTTTAGAAAAAAGAAACAGATAAAAAGAGAAAAAGATGAAGAAAAAACAAAATGAAAACAGTATAAACATTATCCACATACATCAATGCAAACAAAATTATAAATACACAATATAAAAACCTGATTCACATTTGCCTGTTACAGTAAAATGCCTGTTAAACTTTTGCCTTCCCTTCTTCACTCACACCCTGCAGACAATCATTTCATACATGGGTACATTCTTGTTTACTTTTCAGCCAGTTTTTAACCTTTGTAATAAATGTTTTAAAATCTGCTATTATTTTGATTTCATTTGGCATTGTGTTCCAGATATGACTGCCCTTTATAGAAAAAGCTGTTTGTCCAAGTTTGGTTCGTATTGCCAACACTCAGTCGGACTCATTCCCAGTGAGAGTTGGACTCCACCAGGGCTGCCCTTTGTCACCAATCCTGTTCATAATTTTTATGGACAGGATTTCTAGGAGCAGCCAGGGAATGGAGGACGTCATGCTTGGTGACCACAGGATCTCATCTCTGTTGTTTGCAGATGATGTTGTCCTGTTGGCTTCATCCAGCAATGACCTACAGTTCTCTGGGACGGTTTGCCACTGAGTGTGAAGCAGCTGGGATGAGAATCAGCACCTCCAAGTCCAAGTCCATGGTCCTCAGCCGGAAAAAGGTGGATTGTCTTCTCTGGGTTGGGGACAGGCTCCTGCCCCAAGTGGAGGAGTTTAAGTATCTTGGGATCTTATTCACGAGTGAGGGGAAAATGGAGCGAGAGATTGACAGATGGATCGGAGCAGCGTCTGCAGTGATATGGACGTTGTACCGGTCTGTTGTGGTGAAGAGGGAGCTGAGTTCTAAGGCAAAGCTGTCGATTTACCAGTCAATCTACGTTCCTACTCTCACCTATGGTCACGAGCTTTGGGTAATGACCGAAAGAACAAGATCGTGGATACAAGCGGTTGAAATGAGCTTTCTCTGTAGGATTGCTGGACTCACCCTCAGAGATAGGGTGAGGAGCTCAGTCATCCGGGAGAGGCTCAGAGTAGAACCGCTGCTCCTCCACATTGAAAGGAGTCAGTTGAGGTGGTATGGGCATCTGATTAGGATGCCTCCCGGACACCTCCCACTTGAGGTGTTTCGGGCACGTCCCATTGGGAGGAGACCCCGGGGCAGACCCAGGACTCAGTGGAGAGACTATGTCTCCCAGCTGGTCTGGGAACGCCTTGGTATCCTCTCTGAAGAGCTGGAGCAGGTGGCGGGGGAGAGGGAAGTCTGGGCTTCTCTGCTTGAACTGCTGCTTCCGCGACCCGGACCTCCGGAAAAGCGGTAGAAGATGGATGGATGGATGGATGGATCTTACAGCCCAAGCCATTGTCCGCAGAGAACTTCCAGAGCATCAGAGGGATCTCATTGTTCAAAGGTATCAGCCAGGAGAAGGGTACAAAAGAATTTCCAAGGCATTAAATATCCCATGGAACACAGTGAAGACAGTCATCATCCTCAAGTGGAGAAAATATGACACAACAGTGACATTACCAAGAACTGGATGTCCCTCCAAAATTGATGAAAAGACAAGAAGAAAACTGGTCCAGGAGGCTGCCAAGAGGCCGACAGTAACATTGAAGGAGCTTCAGGAATTTCTGGCAAGTACTGGCTGTTTAGTACATGTGACAACAATCTCCCGTCTAGGGTGGCAAGACAGAAGCCTTATCTTATGAAGAAAAACATCCAAGCCTGGCTACATTTTGCAAAAACACATTTGAAATCTCCCAAACACATGTGGGAAAATGTGTTATGGTCCAGTGAAACTAAGGTTGAACTTTTTGGCCATAATTCCAAAAAGTATATTTGGCGCAAACACAACGCTGCTCATCACCAAAAGAGCACCATACCTACAGTGAAGCATAGTACTGGAACCATCATGCTTTGGGGCTGTTTTTCTTCAGCTGGAACTGGGGCCTTAGTCAAGGTGGAGGGAATTATGATCAGTTCCAAATATAAGTCAGTGTTGGCACAAAACCTTCAGGCTTCTGCTAGAAAGCTGAAGATGAAGAGGAACTTCATCTTTTAGCATGACAATGACCCAAAGCACACATCCAAATCAACAAAAGAATGGCTTCACCAGAAGAAGATTAAGGTTTTGGAATGGCCCAGCCACAGTCCAGACCTGAATCCGATTGAACTTCTGTGGGGTGATCTGAAGAGGGCTGTGCATTGGAGATGCCTTCGCAATCTGACAGATTTGGAGTGTTTTTGCAAAGAAAAGTGGGCAAATATTGCCACATCAAGATATGCCACGCTGATAGACTTCTACCCAAAAAGACCAAGTGTAATAAAAGCCAAAGGTGTTGTAACAAAGTATTAGTTTAAGGGTATGCATATTTATGCAAACATGTTATTGTAAGTTTTTTATTTTTTCCCTTAAAAAATTTCAGTTTGTTTTTCAATTGGGTTGTACAGGTTATAGGTCACATTAATGGTGGAAAAAGTTTTGAAATGATTTATCTTGGTCTCATTTTTTTTTACATCACAAAAGCCTGGCATTTGAACAGGGGTGTGTTGACTTCTTATATCTACTGTATGTAACACTTTGAGATTTTGCCCTGAAATGTAAAGTGCATTATAAATTATTACTATTATCTAAAATCAGAGGGGCTGCTGCCATGCAAGGCGCCGCCACAAACAACTTTTCCTTCCCCCTTCTATTATGCTGAGCACCAAGCTAGAAGGCGGGAAGTACCATTTTTACATGGTCTTTGGTATGACCTGGCTGGAGCTTGAACCCACGACCTCCCAGCTGTGGGGCAGATGCTCTAACACTAGGCCACCACTTCGGTTAAGACAGTGTGAATGACTGACAGAAAATGACATGAAAGTACAGATTTTTGTGCAAATTCCACCTTTTCAAGGCTATGGTCTTAAACTTTTGATCAGCTGCTGAACAGCCTGTTTGAGTTTAAATGCAGTCTTCAATAAACTGGCTCCTCTCTGTTTTTTTGTCTCTTGCTCATGTTTCTTCTTTTTGTATTTTGAAGCTCTACTGACAACCTGGTTACGATCCACCAGCACAAAATGTGAATAGACCTACCTGTAAATTTCCCCCAGCCTTAAGATTTTGTTCAAGAGTGTATTAACTTTATCTACAGCTATAATATTATCACTTTACAATAAAAGTACCCTAATACAGGATTTACAAATAGTTCAGAAGTAGGCTGTTAATTATTAGTCTGTTTTATAAATCATCAACAAGCGATCACCGCTTATATGGCAAGATTAAGAGCCCTTCTTTCTTTAAATGCTTAAATGCATAGTATAACAGCTTAATAATGATTTATAAAATGATTACAGCCTAATAATGTACTTATAAAAATATTAATAAATCATTTAGTGTAGTTATTTTTGAAGTGGTACCGATGTAATTTGTAAGAAAATCAAATATTGATATATTTATTAACAAAGAACTAAACAGTTAATGGGGCATTTTAACTTTCACATGACTACGTCTAACTCACCCGTTTGACCTTCATTTTATAGCTCAAATTAATTATGAAGCAGATTCTGTTGGCCAATAAATGTTCCAAATAGGCTTTTGTAAGTTTATTCATTTTCGGGTCACAGAGGCATTGGAGCCAGCTTTAATGGTGGTGTCACACTGACATTCCTACATTACTAACAACCTGGATGGTGGGAGGACATCAGAGCTCCCGAAGGACACCCACACATGCACAAGAAAAAACAAGCAACCTCCACACAGGAAGAACCCAGAGGGCCAGCAAACTCAAACCCCAGACCTTTCTAATGTCGAGGCGAAACTCAAACCCCAGACCTTTCTAATGTCGAGGTGACAATGCTAACCACTGCATCACCCTTTCTAAACATGACATTCACTGTGGAAGAAGCAAGCAGTCTCAACAGTAGTGTTTTCTTCACGCTAAAGTAGTGGCTCATTAAAAGTGTTGGAGTGGACAGAGTGGGAGAGGCAGGGCAGCTTCTGCTCCTGAAGCCGTGGAGTGGGTGAGATCGTCTAAGTTATGCCAGTTATGGGGGCTGAAACTATTATGCAGCTACTGCTCTGCTGCTTTATTTTCAAGTTTCACAGCACAGAAACATGGAAACAAAAAAGACACAAATAAACAGTCTGCTTATTCAGATATATTTCGTTTTCATTTACAAACAATAATAATGCAAAGATACATAGACAAAAGCCTTCACACAAGAAAAATACATCAGGTACAGTTCCAACAGAAATGTTTTTCATCTTTAACTTAGCACACATTTACAGCCAACTTGGATGCTTTTGGTCTAATTTAAGTTAAAAAATTAACGATTTCAGGGACAAGATCTATTTAAAGGGTTAGCTCAAACTTGCCAAGCTTTGCTGCAGAAAGCTAGATTTGCATATTATATGAGCATAATGTTTCCTGTTGCTAGGAGCACATTGCAGGAGCATGGTGTGACTCTTGGCACCAGTGAAAAGCATTTGCACTTTAGTGTGACTGCACTTAGAAACAAGAATACATTGGATAAGTTTTGAGCTGCCACTGTTTGAGGCTTGAAGCAGCACTGCTGCCCTCAAAATGCACATAAAGGATTCATAGCTTTGGGTATCCCTCGACATGACAATAAATGATTATGTCACTCCATTTAATTTTCCTGATTTAACTTGCGTTTTAAATGATGAGCCACGAAGTCAATCTATATATATATAATATACTGTACATAAAGTCTTATCGCACCTGTATCTGATAATATTATTGTGAATGTTATTTAATAGATGAGGTAAGAAAATATTGTTTAAAGCCAGCACTGACAAAACATAACTGAAAGTAAAATACAATATGCTCTGATATTTTGAAATTCACCATCATGGAGGGGGAAAAATGTTGCCATGTACTGAACAGGATCAGCCAGCATCTTAAAGGAAAAGTTCATCACAGAAATCCAATATGCATATTTTATATAGTTCTACAGACGTTCCTTACATACATAATTTCTTTGTGAGTGTATGTAAGTGTAAAACTGGGCTATTAATTTTTGGAATTTTTTTCAATAAATGTCTGCTTCCATCATCTTTTATGACATTGTCCTCCAAACGAAAACAACAGATGTTTTTACCAGTTGATACTACAGCTTTTTTTTTTTAAATTCTGGAAAAAATCAACCCTTGGTAGTTGTTAAAATCACTAAAAGAAGCGATATGGTGGAGGATTAGGAGTGTAATGTGTCTAAAGCTAGCATCTCACAGAGTGGCGAATGCTGACTAACGTGGCAATTTTTGGATTCACCAACTTTTCTGATGAATGGTGGCAAAAATCAAGCCACTATCTTATAGACTGGCAAATGCTGAGGAACACTCATGAACGCTGCACTTTTTGGGGTTGTCAGAGTTTGAAAAAGGTTGCAAAACAGTTCGTACACAGTTTTTATGGTCACTAGCAGTTTTGTCATATACTGTAGGTTCTTAAACAGCTGCTCGTGTTCACTACTATGCGAACCAAAAATACCTTTGCGATACATGATACATGTCACAACCGTTTGCAAATGTCTTTCAAGTGTTTGCAAACACAACAGTTTCCAAATACATTGGCAAAAAGAAAACCTATTGGTTACCTTAAAAACTGTTGGCAAACTGTTTGGCAGCCTTTCACAAATCCCAACAAAATCCAAAAAGCATAACGTTCCGTTCGTGAACATTCCTCAGCATTTGCCACTCCGTGAGATAAGGGGGTTAAGCTAGTATCTCACGGAGAGGAGAATGGTGACAAACGTTGCAATTTTTGGATGTTGCCAGGATTCATAAAAGGCTGAAAAACAATTTGCAAACAGTTTTCAAGGTAGCAAACAATTTACACACATGGACAAAATTGTTGGTACCCCTCTGTTAATGAAAGAAAAACCCACAATGGTCACAGAAATAACTTGAATCTGACAAAAGTGGTAATAAATAAAAATTCTATGAAAATTAACCTATGAAAATCAGACAATGCTTTTGAATTGTGGTTCAACAGAATTATTTTAAAAACAAACTCATGAAACAGGCCTGGACAAAAATGATGGTACCCTTAACTTAATATTTTGTTGCACAACCTTTAGAGGCAATCACTGCAATCAAACGATTTGTGTAACTGTCAATGAGACTTCTGCACCTCTCAGCAGGTATTTTGACCCACTCCTCATGAACAAACTGCTCCAGTTGTCTCAGGTTTGAAGGGTGCCTTCTCCAGACGGCATGTTTCAGCTCCTTCCACAGATGTTCAATAGGATTTAGATCAGGGCTCATAGAAGGCCACTTTAGAACAGTCCAATGTTTCGCTGTTAGCCATTCTTGAGTGTTTTTAGCTGTGTGTTTTGGGTCATTATCCTGTTGCAAGACCCATGACCTGCGACTGAGACCAAGCTGTCTGACACTGGGCAGCACATTTCTCTCTAGAATACCTTGATAGTCTTGAGATTTCATTGTACCCTGCACCGATTCAAGACACCCTGTGCCAGATGCAGCAAAGCAGCCCCAGAACACAACAGAACCTCCTCCATGTTTCACAATAGGGACAGTGTTCTTTTCTTGGTATGCTTCATTTTTGCGTCTATGAACATAGAGCTGATGTGCCTTGCCAAATGTTCCAGTTTTGTCTCGTCTGTCCATAGGACATTCTCCCAGAAGCTTTGTGGCTTGTCAACATGCAGTTTGGCAAATTCCAGTCTGGCTTTTTACCTCCACCAAGGAGGTTATGTTTTCATCGGCGTTGGTTTGTCTGTCTGTTTGTTTGTCTGTCTGTCTGTTTGTTAGCAAGATAACTCAAAAAGTTATGGACGGATTTTCATGAAATTTTCACAGATTGTCAGAAATGGGGTATCCTACAGATGATTAGATTTTGGTGGTGATCCGGATCATCATCCAGAAGAAAACCGCCATTACGGAAAATGCAATTTTCGTGAATAACTACTGAACCACTAATCCTATCATTGTGAATCCAATTGCTAGTCATATGTTTTCATGGTCAAGGAATCTGAAAACATACACACAAACACTGTATGGGGGGAACTGTGGCGCTTGGCGGAGGTCTGCGCTCTCCAAGTGCTTTTCTAGTTTATCATTTGTTTTCAACAGTGGCGTCCTCCTTGGTCGTCTCCCATGTTGTCCACTTTGGCTCAAACAATGACGGATGGTGCGATCTGACACTGATGTACCTTGACCTTGGAGTTCACCATGAATGTGTTTAGAGGTTGTTCTGGGCTCTTTTGTTACCATTCGTATTATCCGTCTCCTCCTGCAGCCACGTCCAGGGAGGCTGGCTACAGTCCCGTGGATCTTAAATTTCTGAATAATATGTGCAACTGTAGTCACAGGAACATCAAGCTGCTTGGAGATGGTCTAATAGCCTTTACCTTTAACATGCTTGTCTATAATTTTCTTTCTAATCTCCTGAGACAACTCTCTCCTTTGCTTCCTCTGGTCCATGTTTAGTGTGGTACACACCATGTCAACAAACAGCACAGTGACTACTTGTCACCCTTTAAATAGGCCGACTGACTGATTACAAGTTTGTAGACACCTGTGATGTTAATTAGAGGACACATCTTGGTTAAACATGTCCCTATGGTCACATTATTTTCAATCTTTTCTAGGGGTACCATCATTTTTGTCCAGGCCTGTTTCATGAGTTTGTTTTTTAAAGTAATTCTGTTGAACCACAATTCAAAAGCACTGTCTGATTTTCACTGGTTAATTTTCATAGAATTTTTATTTATTACCACTTTTGTCAGATTCAAGTTATTTCTGTGACCATTGTGGGTTTTTCTTTCATTAACAGAGGGGTACCAACAATTTTGTCCATGGCTGTATCTGGTCACAGTGTGAATTTATTTATCCGTAAACAGTTGCAAACATTTGCCAAATAGTGGTAGGTGTTTGCAAATGGTTGTAATGTATTGCTTAAGTTCTTTTTGTTTTGTCAAGTAGTGAACACTAGCAACTGTTTAAAAACCTTAACGTACCCTTGAAACTTGAATGCTGGAGAGGGGTTATTTCGCCTGGAGTTGGCAAAAGCTCCCAAATGTTCCCAAACAGTGACAAAGAGTGGCAAATAATTGCTAATCGTCACAAACACTGTCGCTAACATTTACCAACAGTCGCTTATGTTTGCCAACTGTCTTTCGCATTTTCACAAACATTTGCACGTATGTTGTCAATTGTTGCTAAATGTCACTAATGACAGAGACAAACCTTGAATTTTGTGAGCATTTGTCAGAAAAGTTGGCAAATCCAAAAATCACAATGTTAGTCAGCATTCACCACTCCGTGAGATACTAGCTTGAAGTTGACCCTGACTGTTTTCTCAACCTTAAACTGGATTTGGATTTAAACACTTTTGAAATTGTAAAAGATGGTGAATCACTGTGAAATGTGCTGAAACCACAGCAACTGAAACAGTCCACCAAGCCATATTGGGAGTTTTGGAAAAAATGTTTTTAAAATGATCCATGTTAAAATTTCAGCTGGAGAACTTGTAACTTTTTACACAATAAAAAAGGCAGGGACCTCCAGAGCTGATGTTTAAAAATAATGAAAGACAAATAAAACTGTGGACTCTCTAAAAGACAATGTACATAGTAAATAAAAGTACAAATTTTCCAAAGAAAATAGGTAAATTTTGTTTTTGGGGTGAACCCTCACCAGCAAAAAGTAAAGCAACTGTTCAAAGTAAATCATGAATTAAAGAGTTATTAGTTAATGTATAAAGTATCCTGCTAAAACAATACTTTGACAGAAAATAGATGTTTTTTCAGTAGTCTAAGAAGTTTCAGTATTCTCTCATTTATGGCTGTTTTCAACTTTGGTATAACCATTTATGTAAAACAGAAAAAAGGGGGGATTGTAGTACTGATGGCAAAATTACTGCATAACAAAATTTAGTAAAACTTCAATAGTACATTTTAAAGGAAAATGGCATATACTGTATTTATAGAAGAGGGAAATTCTTACAAATAAATGTATGCAAAATAAAAAGTGCTTTCAGGAAATTGAAATGCAAACAACAGGGACATTCCAAGAAAAATCACTCTGACCTCCTCAGAATCAGATGATATTTTAATAATTTTTATCTTTTTATTTTATATCTGATATTTTATATCCAATATTTTCTCAGTTACAGGCCTTCAAAATACACTGGGGGTTAAAAATACACAATTTTGATGAATGTTATTCCGGCTATCATTTCTAAAAGCTTGTATTCATACTCAAAAAAAGTGCATTGCTTCACTGAATGTACTGAAATGATCTCTTGGAAACAGATGATTTTACATGGAATGGCCCAAATGATGTCCAAAAGAAATGTTAAAAAGTAAAACCTTAGATAACAAAAAAGTGATTAGGCATATTTTTAAACAGCAAAACTGTTTTCTAATCTACAAGTGGTTCATACAATACAGAAGGTATTCTATTATCCACATACAGTATTTAACTAAGTAGAAACATTTCTTAAGTAAAGGAAACAAACTTTGCTCCATTGTAAACTCTTGTTTGTAAACACTGGTGCAACACCAGTGGATACCTGAATGCTGATGCATAAAAATGTGGCAGTAACATGGTGACACATCAGTCAGAGCTACCTACTGTACAGTACGTTAGCACAAAAAGTTCAGTAAAACTAAAAAGAAACAAAACAGAAAAAACATTCCACAAAGCTGCCAGGTTCATTATGAAGTCTGTAGATCCAGCAGGCAATATAGAGCCACAATGACAAATTGCAGCACAATATTTTTCAGTGCATTTTCTCACTTTGACATCATGTCACATAAAGCACAAACACACTGCTCCTACCACACAGCAATATACAAAGCCAGTCTAAAGATAGTCTATACCATGGCATAATCAAACTCTGTGGGTGTTACACGGGAAATTAAGCACATACTTTATGCTACGGTATAAAACATTGTACCAAACAACAGCTTCTACGTGTATGCGGAACGCTGGTTACTGCTGATGCTTTTAGGTTTCATTTAGGATCACATAACTTTTGCATGTTGCAGAATTGTTAGGGAGACAAAGTTTGTCCCCCCCAAAAAGACAAAAAATAATACACAGACAAACTAAAGACAACACAAGCTTAACCAAAACCAAGCCGTACAGGGCAGAAAAATGTCAGGAAATTCGTGCAACCACACAAATATTCAAATACAAATATAACAACTATATTGAAAACTGAAACACTGCCTCATAACAGAGAAACATGTTGTTTCTGAAGCAATGAATAGGGTTATTTTTTTATTTAAAGAAAAAAAAAACCCTTAAGCCTAATAACATACATTTTAACTGACTTAATGATATTCTGTACAATTTTTGTTTAGTCTGTGTAAATGTAAAGGTGAAAATACTGGTGTGATATGTCCTTAACACACACCAATGTTACTGTAACAACCTTTTTAATGATGTGAAAAATGTACATTGTAGTGTCACATTAAATTTACCCGCACTGACTTAATACACTATTGACAAAAAGTTAGGGATATTTGACTTTCGGGTGAAATTTATGGAAAAGGTAAAAAGTTCACGGTACAGTAGCCATGTTTACATGTGCAAAATTTCTTCAATCCGATTACAGTTCAGATCAGAACTTCACTGTTTGCATGGACTCTGAAAAAGTTGATCCGATTAGGACATGCGTTTCCATGCCTCATATGTTTGAACGGACTAAATCATTTTGACATGCGCAGAATTGTCTGACATTCTGGAAATAGTAGAAGAACCAACTTCCGATATAAACAAACTCCACTTTGTGTCTTTCTCTTTTTGAAATGGACCTGTATTGTGTTATTCAGACTGTACTTTTGCTTCTGCTGGTCTCCATAATGAAGCTACAAGTCCAGCGGTACATACTTCTGCAAATGGCAAACAGAGGGAGACAGCAGGACGATACAGACCAGTTCTGTTATACTCCCACCATGTCTTCCGCTAGCTGCTGTAAAGGCGGAAATACGTTACATCGACATGTGTGGCTGACATACAGACATGCGCAGTAAACATATTTTCTACCCAAACTTCGGAATAAATGTTTATATGCACACCAATCGGATCAACTGGCATAACCCACCCATCTCGATCAGAAGGAAATTTTGATCCGAAGGGGTGCCCCGCCCAGGGCCCACAATTACCCCTCCCCTCCCAAGTTCACGGCCGTTGGGGCTCAGGAGGCCACCCAGAGTCCCAGGCCCAGCAGAAGGTCCGGTGGACTGAATCCAGTGGCCTGTCGGAAAACATGAACCACCTGACCCAGGGAGTCAATTCTTCTGGCGGCCGGCCTGCGTTAATTAGCCACCAGGACCGAAAGGGTGAAGCAGGAGACGGCCTGCCCACTGGAAGTCTCACTGGTGGGTAATGGGACCGGGGAAAGGGAATCTCCATGGCGTAGGGCAGGGATAAGGGGACCACGGCGTCCTCAGGGTGGTCTGTAACTGCACCCGCGGTGGACCCCAACCGGGCCGGCTCCGCTGCACCAGCGGTGGACCCCGACTGGGCCGGCTCCGTTGCCTCCACGATGGCCTCTGACCGGGCCGGCTCCGCTGCACCCACGATGGACTCCAGCAGGAGCCTTGTTGCACCCGTGGTGACCTCTGGCTGAGGCTCAGCTACACCCACGATGGCCCCCAACCGGGCTGGCTCCACTGCACCCACGACGGCCTCCGGCTGAGGCTCAGCTGCACCCGCGGTGGACCCCAACTGGGTCAAAGCTGCACCCATGGTGAGAGGGCCAACCCGCAGAGACATCAGGCTGAGGAGGCGATCGACGGGGGGAGCCCTGACGACCTTGGCAGGAGGGGCTGAAGCAGCGACGTCCTCCCTTGGCAGGGCCAGACCCTTGGCGACCTTCAGCGGAGACTCTTCAGCACCTGCGGTGGGCCCTGATTGGGCCAGAGCTGCACCCACGACGGTAGCGGTCTGGGACGTGGCTGCACCCACGATGGGCTCCGGCTGGAGCACCGTTGCACCAGCGATGACCCCCATCGGGGGCCTCATTGCTCCTGCGGTGGCCCCCCCCAGCGAGGGAGGTGGTGCTCCTAACGCCACCTGACGCTGGATCCCGATCCTCGGCGGCTTCTGGTGAAGTCAGCTGCTCTCCGGCAACCCTGGCTGGGGGCTCCGACCTCGGAGGGACAGAAAAAGAGACTGAGTCAAGGTCGCCGGCAGCGGCAGAGCCCGGTGAGGCAGCCCCGAGGGCTACTACGAGCTGCCCCGGGCCCTCCTCGCCATGAGTCGGGCAGTGTGACATTGACAAATGAGGAATTGACATAATGGAGCACACTTGCCTGAACTTGGGCTCCACCGCCGTCCAGGACTCCGGCGATTTGGGGTGCGTAGCCTCCATCGTCGTGCCCAGTGGTGTGCCCCCGTCAACCTCCTCTGGGACCGCCAACTTCTCGTTGTTGTCGGCTGGCAACCCCGGTGATGGCAGCTCCTCTCCGGCGACCCTAGTGAGGGGCTTGACAGGCATGGGAGAGGAGGAAAGGTTAGGGTCACCGGCAGCGGCAGAGCCCGGCGAGGGGAGCCTAGCTGCGGCCGAGAGCCGCACCCGACTCTTCTCCCCGAAAGCCAGACAAGATCTCTCAATCACTGACAATTGAACTACAGGAGAGATAACTTGCCTGGGCTCGAGCTCCACCGCCATCCAGGACTTCCGACACTGTCGGCGGTGACGGTCCGGATCCTGTCGGCTGAAGGTCAGGTCCAGGGGGTGACTTTGCTGCGGTGGTCCCCGCAACAGGCGTGATGGTGGTTGCAGTCCTGCTGCCCTTCTGTAGTAGCTCCAACGCTGGGGATTCCCCCGGCATGGTTGCAGGGGGACCTCTCCATGCTGGCTCCGGGAAGGACTCCCCCGAAGCCACTGACTCCTCCACCATCTAGTGGCTTGGTTCTCGGACCGGCAGGCACTCAGGAATCAAAGGAGGAGACACAGAGAGGGTAGAAAAAGAGTTTTTAGCTGCAGCCGGTAGGGGGAGCCCAGCGGAGTTCTGAAACTGGGCCCCTTTTCCAGGAGACAGACAAGGTTTATTATTGTCATGATGAGTAGAGAGAAAAAACACTTGCCTGTTATCCCGGCCTTTGACGTTAGCTGCTGCAGCTGGCAGGCTGTCATCCCCCTCTGTGTCCACGGTGAAACGGCCCTCTTCTACAGGTGTAGGAGGAGCCGGCTCCATGGCAATGGAGGTGGGCGTTCCCGGGACAGCCCCGTCAGACCGTGCAGGAACTGTAGGGATGATGGCTGCTGATGGAGGAGAAGGCTTCTCAAGATGCTGTCTCGCAGGACGACGTTGGGAGCTGGGTGCTGGAGCTGGAGAAGCCGGAAGGGGAGCGGGCATCTCGCTCTGGCGAAAGGCAGGAAGAATGGAGCCCCGGGAGTGCATAACCCTCGACACAAGCTTGGTCTTCCTAGGGGACTTCTTCGCCCCCTCGCCACACCCATGCCACAGTGCTGCCAACCAGTTAATCCGCTCCAGTCCCTCGGCGTGCCGAGCGAGCTGAGGGCACCACCGGACCTCTGCCTCTGCCAGATCTACATACCAAAGGATGTCCTCCGGGGCAGAATATCTGCTGGCCGATGAGATGATCCCGTCGATGTCCATTAGCGCCCGGCAGCACTCCCATCCCAAACTCAACGGATACCTCCGGGGTGCCAAATCCATGGCCGACGCCAACACAGGTTAGTCCCAAAAAATTACAGCCAAAAAGGAAGGGGAGAAGGATGTGTGGTTAAATCCACTAAATCCTCTATGTGGCTGGGTCATTCTGTCATAAACTCTCCGTGCGCTCTGCCATTGCGCACGGAGGAGGAGAAGGATGGAAGGATTTAACTGCAGGGTTTCACCAAACACACATTTATTGACATAAACTGTTCAAATACAGACAAACACGTTGGTCAAAATACAATGAGAATGCCCTCAGAGTGCGGGGAAGACTACAGGGCGTTAAACTACTCGGGGGAATGTAAACAGGGCAACAGCCTAAGCGTAGCAGTTTGCTGCGGGGAGGAACACCACCAGAAGCGCAGCAGAATACTGCGAGGGGAGAAACGCTTCTGTTTCAGCGTAGCAGTGAACCATAGAGAGAAGCGCAAACAGTTTACTCACAAGTAAAAACAGTCTTGAAAGTCCACTACTCCCAGCGAGCATAATTCAATTGTCCTTCCGACGTGACGGTCACACCATGGAGAGTAGGAGTGACTCGTACAATGACCCAGCGGCGTTTGTCTAGCGAAGAGCTGCTTAAATCCAAATGCCGTTGGTCACACAAATTGGGAACACTTGGGCGAGGTGCGGGAAAGCTAATTACCGGGGCTGGGACAGCTGGTGGAATACGGAGAGCGAGGGTGTGTGGTAGGGCTGACAGACTGTCAGCAGCGTGGGAGAAAGATCACCGAGGCTGACTAACAGCTGCCGGTCAGGCAGTGGCTAAGGTGATGGAATAAACACACAAAGTGCACATAAACAGTGGAGCCAAAACCCACAGAGAGATCAGGGCCAAGCCGGGGAAAACCAAGCCGGCTCGGCTCATGACAATTTGGTTGGTTAGACTGAGCATTTGAATGCCAGTCAGACAAATTTGATTGGGAAATCGGCGGAAGTTGACAAGGACTGGCCAAAATTGTGGGAAAGGTGCGGCGATTGGATAAAGTTGCAAGGTCGTACAACAGTTGCGCTGATTTTCCGTGAATTGACGCGATCGCAACATTGCGAAATCCTGGAGGGACTGATCTTATTATGAATATTATTATTATTATGAGGTTATGGGGTGCAGGGTTACGAGCCTCTACATGGTGACTCAGCTGATCCCATAGGTTTTCTATGGGATTCAGATATGGAGAAAGTGCAGGCCACTCCATTTGAGGTACCCCAGCCTCCAGCAGCCGTTCCCTGATGATGCGACCTCAATGAGCTGAGCATTGTTGTCCATGATGATGAAATTAGGCCTGTGTTGTTCATGCAGGGACACAATGACTGGATTAATGATGTTATTCAGGTAGTATCAACTTGTCACTGTACCATTCACAAGGTGTAAGGCAGTTCTGTATTGACTAGACACACCTGCTCAGACTGTAACACCATCACCATCAAAGGCTTATCTCGTGACAACAGTGGCTGATGCAAAGCACTCTCCTTGACGCCTCCAACATCGTTGGCGGCCATCATTTCTGCTCATCGTGAATCGACTTTCATCAGAGAACAGCACTGAGGCCCACTGTCCAGCCTGTACACCCTTGTCCAGCGTAAATGTGCCCTGGCCCATGCAAGACAATGACGCCTGTGCCTGGTGGTGTGGTCAGGTACTCTTGCAGGTCGTCTAGCACGCAGACCACGCTGATGTAAATGGTTTCAAATGGTCTGACGTGACACTTGGGTGCCTCTCACTTCCTTTATATGTGCCTGGAGTTGAGTGGCATTCATCATCCAGTTCCACAGGGCACTGTTCACAATGAAGCGGTCATCAGTGTGGGATGTGGCCAAAGGACATCCACTTCTATGCCTTTCTGTGACTCTTCCAGTTTCTCTGTATTTCTGTTGCAACCTGCTGATGACACTCTGTGACACTCTAAGCTCAGTGGCCACTTCCCTCTGAGAACATCCTGTTTGAAGCCTCGCAATGGTGAGGAAATGTTGATCAATTGTTAGGTGTCGCCTTGGTTTCATGATGTCAAAATGTGAACAGTATGATGAAGAGGACTGTTTAAATACCAATTCTAAATGAACCAGAAAATTTATTGGCCGATTCATGGATCAAACACCTGTTGTGATTTTTGCCATTAAGCACCTTGTTAGAGAACAGTAAGTTATGCAAAAAGTACTGAAACATTGAACAGTTGGACATGTGCATTCAAAAGGTTAGAGAAGGTCAAATTAAGTTCACCTGTAAAGGTTACAGTGCATTTTAGATGCATCCTGAAATTTCACCTGAAATCCGAATATCCCTAATTTTTTGTGAGTAGTGTGTATTACCCCCTTAGGAAAAAATATCCTACTTTCGGGCCATGTGTTTTTAAATTGAGGAAAAAAAGTTGAATTTGTTCCCGTTTTAATTAATCCATTCTTATCTTTCAGTTTTGTTCCAATCCATCCACCCACCCATCCATCCTCTACCACTTATCTAGGGTCAGGGTCACAGAGATAGCAGTCAAAGCCGAGAAGCCCAGACTTCTCTCTCCCCAGCACCTCTGGGAGGATACCAGACTTGTTGACTTGGAGGTGCGTTCACAGTAAGTGGCTAAGGGCTTAGTGCTGTCCCAATCTAAATTCAGGAAGTGGCTGACTGCTCACTCGCTAATTTTTTGAGTTCTTCATGCCCCCTTTTTCTAAGTCAGCATGCTATGCTGACCTAAGGTAAGGGAATTACCCACAGTTCAGAGTGTCATGCCAGGGTTTCTCAAGGGAAAGCTCCTGATTCGTCACCTGTTCGTCACTGACCACCCTTTACCCCCCCCCCAAAAAAAATAAATAAAAAAATTGCTTTGACAAGAATTTAAGATCTTTAAGTCTGAAATAAAAAGTCTGAAATCTGCAATAGTTGGTCACATGTTTTGATGTCACAGAAATTAAAAGTATGGTTAAAAAAATAGGTAAGATATATTTTTATTAAAATGGTAACACTGAAAATGAAATAAGACATAATTTGATCCCTTTATTTCAATAAGAAAATATTACAATTAAAAATGCAGACGAGCTAAAATGAATGAGAATGCAATCAGTTAAAACAGAACTGGAATTCTATTTTAACAAGTTGCACAAAAACCTCTAAAAACCTGGAAACACACACAGGATCATTTTCTTTTCTCCTTTGTCAATATACCCCTGTTTGTTTCTGATTTTAGATTTGTCTGTAATCTGGTTTGTCTTTATTTTGTCCTGTGATTTTATTTTTTGTGACATCTTATATACAATATTTTTCTTTCCTAACTCCTTTAATAAATTAAAAAAAAAGCTTTTAGTGTTGTCAAGGTAACATGAAGTGTATCCCATTTCTACCATTTTGAGTCACTTCATACCCTCACAGACTCAGACAGTCAAGTGCTACTGATGGTGGCAGCCTGAGTCTACAAGGGCTCAAGGCTTGAGGGTTTAGGGAGGAGACTGAGCCACAGTTTCTCCAGCATGTCCAGCATCTGCCTCGTCTCCTCCCAGTGGGACGTGTTCAAAACACCTCACGTGGGAGGTGCCTAGGAGGCATCCAGCTCCTTTCAATGTGGAGGAGTAGTGGTTCTGCTCTGAGCCTCTCCAGGATGGCTGAGCTCCTCACCCTATCTCTAAGGGTGAGTCCAGCCACCTTATGGACAAAGCTCATTTAAGCCGCTTATATCTGTGATCTCATTCTTTTGGTCACTGCCCAAAGTTCATGGCAATAGGTGAGAGTAGGAGCATAGATTGACTAGTAAACTGACAGCTTTGCTTTGGAGCTCAGCTCTCCCTTTACAACGACAGACCAGTACAACGTGCACATTACTGCAGATGCTGCTCCAATCCAATCTCCTACTTCATTCTCAGTTCACTTGTGGTTAAGACCCCATGATACTTGAACTCCTCCACATGGGGCTGGAGATAAGACCCCAACCTGTAGAGGACAATCCACCCTTTTCCAGATGAGAGCTATAGACTCAAACTTTTGAGGGGCTGATTCTCATCCTGGTCACTTCACACTCAGTAACAAATTGTCCTAATAAGTCCCGTAGGTCATTGCTTGATGATGACGCTAACCGGACCCATCATCTGTAAACAGCAGAGATGAAATTCTATGACCACCTCACATGACACCCTCCATTCCTTGTCTGTGCTCAGAAATCCTTTTCATAAAAATTATAAACAGGATCAGTGACAAAGGGCAGCCCTGGTTGAGCCCAACTCTCACAGGGAACGAGTTTGACCGAATGTTGGCTGTAGTTTCAACAAATGTACAGTATTTGCAAACTAATAACAGCTCTGGCACTACTGGCCACTATTTGCTATGGATAGAGACTATTTAACAAAGCTACAGTTGCAGTCAAAATTATTCAACCCCCACTGCAAATTAGGTTTATTGGTAAAATGTACAAACTAGCAGCTTATGCATCATTCTTCTTCCTCCAGACATGTCACTGATCCATAGACCCAGAAAGTTCCAGTTTGTTTAATCGCTCTACAGAACAAAATCCTAAAACCTCTTTGGCTTATTTATAGTTTTGAACAAATTGGAGCCAACTTTTCTTTTGCTTTTAGGTCAGTAGTGGCGTACGTCTTGGAGTTCGGGCATAGAACCCTTAAGCATTTAGTATGCGCCTTATTGTGGAAACTGAAACCTCAGTGCCTGCTGCCACGACGTCTTGCTGCAGGTCTTTTGCAGTCAGTTGAGGGTTTTGACCACCTGGTGGTAGGACTCTGGTGGCAGCTGTTGATAGCTTCCTGTTTCTGCCACGTCCAGGTAGTGTAGCCCTTGCTCCTTTAACTTTAAACTTGTGAACTATGCTTCCAATTTTATCTCTCGGAACATTCAGTGCCTTTGCTATCTTTCTGTATCTTTTTCCTTGTTTGTGCAAGGCAATGATCTCTTCTCTGAACTTTTTGGACAATTCTCTTGAGTGAGCCATATTTCTAACATGCAATTAAATGTCACTATCAACAGTCCAAGTATTTCAGGTATTCAATCTCAAGCATGTTTGATGCAACTAATGAAGCCCCTGATTGGTTGCATCAGGTGTCCTTGAGACGTCACCTGATTTGCAAATGTGTGCTCTGAGGAATTTTATTCAGGAGATTGAATAATTTTGAGACTGCAGTAGTCATTGAAAGTAGGATTTAGTGTTGAATTTGGATAAAATCCTTGTAATAATAGATTAATTTCACTATTTAAACTGTTCTTGTGTAATCTGTTTATCGCAAACACCTGAAAAAAAATTTAAATTTTGCCAATAAACCTAAAATGCAATGGGGGTTGAATAATATCGACTGCGACTGTTTAACAGTACAAGATTACGCTATAAAGATCAAGGATCATTAACAACTTTTAAAACATTTAAATGACATAAAAACAAATGTATGCATCATTGCATAAGCATACTAATGTGATATTATTAAACAGACACTAGGTAACAACAGAAATGCTGACTGAAGGACTTCAGGATAAAGGTTTGTGCATCAATCTATACACAATTAGTTGAAATTTATGAACTCTTTCCACAAGACTAGTCATTCATTCATTCATCTTCTTCCGCTTAATCCTTTTCGGGTCATGGAGGGCTGGAGCCTGTCCCAGCATCTTTGGGTGAGAGGCAGGGTACACCCTGGACAGATTGCCAGTCCATCGCAGGGCCAACACAGAGAGACAGACAACCATTCACTCTCACAATTTAACCAAAATGTAGGAATTAATTAATTAAAACTTGGGGTAACCATCTATGGATTAGCTCATTCCAGCCTGATAAACACACCAAGTTTTTGCTTCGTTCTCTCTACATAAGCATATACAGTATAGCCTACATTTACTGAACATTTACTACACTGTGACCTTGAGCACAACCTGGATGCAGACCCAAATGAGGATCATTGTGTGCAAGTTTAGTCAGCACTGCCTATTGGTAAAAATTTTCATAAACTGCGAATGGATGGACGAACAGATGGACACAGCACCACAGCATTATCTTATTTCACCTTCACAGGAATGAGCTAATGAGGAAATAAATCAATTCTGGGCAAAAATTATCTAAATTATAGGAATGAATTATGTACATTGCAAGCACACGAAATAGCATTCTATTCCCCAAATTGAACAAAACATGGCCCAAAAATAGGATTTTTTTTTCTTCAGCAATGCCTATTAAGGGGATCTGCAAATTACGACATGTATTCTGTAAAATAATCTTTATTCACACTGAACCATTATTAATACCAGTATCATTTGGTTCTATAAACTAAAACATGCATGTCAGAGCTGAAGCAACACAACTCTGACATGCAACTTTGACAGACGGTAAAGTATTATCTGAATAAGAAATATTGTTAATTAGACTATCTTAAATATGAATTTTAAAAATAGCGCTAAATCAATTTAGCTTTTTCTTTCTTTTTTTTTTTTTATAAGAAGGCAAGCTAATCAACAACAGGGCAAACAGGTCCAGTGCATGTAACAGTCACGGGGGTGGGGGGGGGGGTGTTTGGTTTATAGAATCTCAAAAATCATAAAGTGCAATAATGAGATATGGATCAAGTTTATGAGTGAATTCAAAAGGATAGAGACCAAAAGAGACAGCCACAGCACAGAAGGGCAAAAGCATGATGGCTATAAAAACACTAAATAAAATACCATATAGACATGGAATAAAATGATGACGGGCACATATGTGTAAACAGATATTCAGAGTCAAGGTAGTGCCAAAGAAACAAGCAAAGGAAATTCTTAAAGCAATGAGACAATGACCCTGTTTACATGGTCATGAGTAAACTGCCAGAAAGCTGATTATAATCGGTTTACTCGTGACCATGAAAACGGGGTCAGTGAGGACGATGAAGATGATGACAATAACACAACTGTACAGATGTGACCTAAATACATTCTCATTGCATCACAACAATGCTGTTCTAGTATCGAGGCAGTTCAGTTACCTGGAAAAATATAGATATTTCAACTACACTGAGGTCACATCTTTGGGAGCAATCCACGGGAGTTTCTACTCTTCATCACACTCAATGCAACTACCCCCCCCCCCCCGTATTTCTACACGTCACTTAAATGTGAAAGCAAAGAAACACAGCTTTAAAGTAATATGGCACCACCTCAGCGCACTGACTTCCTGTATACAAGGGTTCATTGTGGCTGTTTCACTTTACAGTCCTAAATCATTCACTGTAGTTTTGCATAGATACTATTACGCAAAATCTAATCACATTCTGTACATAGAAAATATAAAACAAAGCAAGCTGTAAACACATAGAGTGTGATAAATAAATATGAAAAAAGTAGTCATGACCATGCAGTGGCAAATTATGTATGACAAACCATCTGTATGTAAAACTGTAAAAAATACCCTAATTAAAATGTTTTCTCCTCCTCATTTATATAGTGGTCATCTGCATCAAAATCAAAACGTGAAGCTATTAAGGCAAACCAAGTATGCACAGTGATTTGTGATTTCATGCATAACCGATGACTGCCATTTACTATGGTAAAAATCAAATATCAACATTCCCTAAAAATAAACAGCTTGGCACAGAGGGAGGTTAGATGAGACAGGTGTTTCCTCTGAGTCATCCTGCGTGTCATCGCTTCAGTGTAATTTATCAAGGGTTAGCACTGCTGAGATAGTCAAATCAGTCACAAATAAAAACAAGCTGCTTAATCTAAATCAGATTTCTGCCTATCATTTGCAATGAGTGGCGATAGAACTTACTTGTATTATAATTCATTGTTTAAAACCTGGCAGCAGTCTTCAAAAACATTTCACCGCATTTCCTAAAATCTCTCTGGTGGGAGTTGATTTGGTTGGTGGGAGACTAATTGTTGCTATGCCCAAAGGAGGCCTCCATCACTGCACTCCAGAAACATTCTCCTCTTCGGAGACCTTGCCTCCACCAGGACACTGCTGCTTACACACCTGGTGAGCATGGTGAGCATACAGGCGGCATTGGTCACAGCCGGTCGAGGCGAAACGTGTCCTCCGTGGCGGGGTCAGCGAGAACCATGTCCGGGTCATTGAGCATGTGCAGGCCATCAAGTGTCAGCGGTTCAATTTTCAGGTCATCCAGTGGGAACTGAGAGTCCACATCAAAGCCAACGTCGGAGGGCAGAGAAGCAGCCAGGTCCTTTGGCAGGTTCGGTGGAGACTCTCCACTCACTGAAGCAGGACAGCAGTTTTAAAGGAGGATCAGTGCTCTTCTATGTGATTTTTCAATTAACACAAGACTGTCAATGCACAGCAGTGTGGTTTATGAACTGGAAGACATTTGGCTGTCTTAATTACACATTTAAGAATGTCTTAATTACACATTTAGAGAATAGAGCTGACCAAAGACAAGAGAGGAGGAAGAGACCGTTAAATACACTTTTCATGAATTTAGCTCCAGAGTTATAATTCGAATTTACTCTTGTAATGCTGAGCTGGTCAGCAAGTCAAATGGCTTCAATCCAGATTAATATATAGGCCAAAGGTAATTATAACTATCACTAATAACTTCATTTGTTCCCAAAGCAGAAATCTATAGAGCCATATTACGACAATCCAGTTAATCTATTGTCAGCCCAGTTAATAATCTATTGTCTACAGTGCAGAGTGCATTTATGGGTGTTTCCGAAACCATTTTATTATCACAGCAGTAGGAAAATTGTCTCTGCGCCATGTGAAAAGCATAAAAGGGCTGGTCTAATTATTCAGAGGTGGGTTTTGGGTGTAGCATGCAATTATCCAATCAGGAGCTCTCCAGCCCTTCTCTTTAATATACAGTGGCACATGATCTAAGGTGAGCTGTGATCATAATAGTGTGTTTACCTCAGAGGGAAGGGCATGTGTGTGAGTGAAGAGAAAATGGGTTAGAGCTGCTTGGCATTAAGCCAGGCAATGACTGCAGTCAGTGTTCAGTCAGTTATTTTATGGAGAAGGATGAAGATGATATGATTGAACAATTGAGATGAATTTAAATCAACTTAAATAGGTTTAACGCAGCAAGCACGCATGCACACTTGACTTGTTCCACTCCACTGTGCAACACAGACATGAATAGGACTTGGCAATATGACCTTAAATCAGACTCACAGTTATTTGAACCTTTCATGTCAGTTTCTTTTATTTCCATTCTTCTTTTTCTCCTTTCTTCTCCCTTATTGTTCACTGACAAGGCTCGCAATTAAGCAATAAGTAGTAAATCAGCATGATATAATAATTTCACACAGATGTAACCAAATTAAATATTGTCCAATGCAGAAGTCAGTGTTTATAAAACACCTCGTGAGGGTTTGTTGGTCATGTGACTCGCTGCGGCTTATATTCGCAATCTCATTCTTTTGATCATTACCCAAAGTTCATGACCATCATGAGGGTAGGAAGGTAGATAAGTCAACAGCTTTGCTTTAGAGCTCAGCTCCCTCTTCACCACGAAAGACCGGTACAACATCCGCAACACTGCAAATACTGTTCCAATTCATCTATCAATCTCCCGCTCCATTTTCCCTTTACTCATGAATAAGACCATAAGATATTTGAACTCCTCCACTTGGGGTACGACCTCAGTCCCGACCCAGAGAGGACAATCAACCCTTTTCTGGCTGAGCACCATGGACTCAGATTTGGAGCTACAGTACTTTCCTCTCCAGTACCTTTGCATAGACCTTCCCGGGGAGGCTGAGGAATGTGAACCTTCTAAAATTGGAACACACCCTCCATTCCCCCTTCTTGAAGAGGGGAACCATCACCCCAGTTTGCCATGCCAAAGGTACTGACCCCAACTTCCACACGAAGTTGCAGAGGTGTGTCAACCTGGACAGCCCTACAACATCCAGAGCCTTGACGCATTCAGGGTGAATCTTATTCACCCCTGGGGCCCGGCCACCGAAGAGTTTTTTAACCACTTCAGCAACCTCAGCCCCTATGATGGGAGAATCATCTCCCTCATCCTCCGGCTCTTCTTCCACTATAGAAGATGTGTCAGTGGGATTGAGAAGATCCTCGAAATATTCCTTCCACCGCCCGACAATGTCCCCAGTCAAAGTCAGCCGCTCTCCATCCGCACCATATACAATGTGGAAAGGGAGCTGCTTCCCCCTTCTGAGTCACCTGACAGTTTGCCAGAATCTCTTTGAGGGCGACTGAAAGTCTTGCTCCATGGTCTCACCGAACTCCTCCCACACTCAAGTTTTAGCCTCAGCAACTCCTTGAGCTGCACTCAGCTTGGTCTGCTGGTACAATTCAACTGCTTTAGGATTTCCACAAACCAACTAAGATCAGAAGGACTCCTTCAGCTTGATGGCCGCCCTCACCTCTGGCATCCACCATTTTGTTTGGGGGTTGCAACTACGAGAGGCACCTTATGGTCACAGTCGCTTCAGCAATGGAGGTGGAGAACATGGCCCATTCAGATTTCATGTCTCCAGTCTTCCTCGGAATCCCTTAGAGATGGGAGCTGAAGATCTCTCAAACAGGAGCCTCAGCCAGACATTCCCAGCACACCCTCATTATATGTTTGGGTCTGCTGAGTCTGAATGAAGGTCATACCTCAGTGACAGACAGCAGTGTGTAATTGTAAACAATGTTACATCTCCCTTAAAAGCATGCAGCATGGGTGTACCGCAGGGCTCTATTTTAGGGCCTTTGCTGTTTACATTATATATTAATGATCTCCCGTCTGTGTGTAATGCAAATATAATTATGTATGCTGACGACACTGTGGTATATACTCATGGTAAAACGACTGAAGAGGTGACTGAAAAATTAACACAGGAAATGGAGAAAGTCTCACATTGGTTGAGGAATTCTTGTTTAACCTTAAATGTCGATAAAACTGTGTCAATGTTTTTTACTAATTGCTACAAATCCAAGAATTCTTGTCATATCTTGATAGAAGGACAAAAAATTATGAATGTGACTGAATTTAAATATTTAGGTGTTACACTTGACTCAAATTTAAGCTTTAAAAAACACATTAAAAGGATGACAAACACGGTCAAATTTAATTGTGCTAATTTCAAATATATCAGAAATTCACTGTCTACTGAAGCATCAAGTATGTATCTAAATGCTATGATAATTCCACATTTTCTTTACTGTATGACCAGTTGGTCACAGGTGTGTAAATCTGCCCTGAGGCCTCTGGAATCATTATACAAATATTCTATCAAGATTCATGACAAGAAAAGACGAACGTTCCATCACTGCCCAATTTTGTCCAAATATAACCTGTTGAGCTTTGAAAATCTAATCATGTATATAAATGTGTGTCTTTTGTTTAAGGTAATCCATAACTCTGCTGCTCCTCCCTTAAAAAGGTTTGTTTCATTAAGTTCTGTAAATACATCTTGGACAACTCGATCAACAGCACGCGGCGAATGCAGGATTCCTAAGCACAAGACATTAGCAAATTCAGCATTTTCATGTGTGGCTATGCGACAGTGGAACATGTTACCAACGGAGTTACTTGCAGTTACAGACTATCACAAATTTTCACGCTTGGTGAAAAAACAGTTAATCTCTAAGCAAACCTGTGTCCATAATGTACTGTGATGTAAAGATGTTAGAGTGTGTGATGATGACAGTGGGACCAATAAGAGTCAGTGGTTGGATGTGAAAAATTGTTTATATCGATGGAGTTATAAAATGTATTATTGTATGTTTTAGTTCTTGTCAATGTTTTGGGTTCTTATTAATGTTATTAATGTTTGTTTTAGTTTTTAGCAATGCTTGGTTTTAGTTTTTTAATTAATGTTTGGTTTTAGTTTTTTATCAATGCTTACTTGTAGTTTTAGCAAATGTCTGCTTTTATTAATGTTAACACCAGCCTGCCCAGGGACTACAGGAGGAAATTAGCACTAGTGCTATAACCTGGTGCAATGCATCTTTCCTCTTTAAGGTCAATGTATATTGTGCATGTCCTTGTATAAATTTAAAAAAAAAAATGGCATCCTCCCCTGCCATCAGATCCAACTCACCACCAGGTGGTGATTGGTTGACAGCTTTGCACCTCTCTTCACCCAAGTGTTCAAGATATACGATCACAGGTCTGATGACATGCTAACAAAATCAACCATCGCTCTGTGACACAGGGTATTCCTGATGCCAAGTGCACATATGGACACATTAATGCTTGAACATAAGCAAAAGGGTGTCAAAGTCTCTGATTGGGTCCTTAAATCCAACTTCAGCTTGTTCATTTTGTCATCCACTTTCTACTGTAAAAAGGTTAAGCTGACGTGGATAGCTGTTAGCAGCTAACAGTGATTTATTTTCATGGGATTTCCTGCTAGTTTAACCACTTGCGCTCCGTTGTTCCGCGGGCGGGCAAGTCTCTGCGTCCTATGATGCACGAGGGCGCGCGAGAGCGCGCTCGTGCGCCCTCGTGCGCATGACGCATGATGGTGGTGATGGTGATGTAGTAGCGTCCAAGCGCCACTCAAAAAAAAACTGCAGAGACAGCCGCGAACAGATTAGTTCATCTGATTGACCTCTCATTCGACTAATAAGAGCCTTGAATTGGGTTTCTGAAACCTTGAAGAACCAATGAATGAAAATCTAGGAAGGAGGACCCGCCTACTGTGAACGCAGGAGCCAATTGAAGCACAGAAATTCTGGCTGGGTGAAGCGATATTTACTGCTGCAGAAGGACTCTGTACGAATCTCCTACAGACCCAGGCTCACCCAGCAGCATGGAGAACACCCACAAGTGGGACCTGCACTCATTCCAGCAGAATAGACGGAGGCTGACGACAAAAGTCGTAAATCATTCACCAAAACGGCAATAATGGAATTATATTGATCGGGATCCACGGGCGGAGCAGCGTCGCGTTCGTCTGACGCGTGGGAAGAGCTGTTCGCCACGACTCTGCTGCTTTGAAGAGGTAAGGTGTTATAAGCTAAATTATTATTTATCCCTGAAAACTGTAATCCAAAAATGACTTTTGACCGATCGGTAAATTACAACTGTACTGCGCACGAAATACGAAGTGCGTGCGCCGCGATAAACGGTTCATTTGCCGTGTTCGGACCGTGAACGCCCCCCCCCCCCCCGCTGCAGAAGAGGAGCGGGGGGAGGGCACGGTCCAAACGCTCCCCGGTCCGCGGGGGGGAAGCATATCAGTCTATTCCATCATGTAGCGATGGCCCTCTTCTGTAGCGAGGGGGGGGGGCGTTCACGGTCCGTTCACGGTTCCCCCCCCCCCCACACACACACACAGTAGCGAGGGGGGGGGAGCCGCTGTGAAAACATGCAAGGAAAAAAAAAAAAGAGTGTATTCCGTCATGTAGCAAGGGCCGAATTTGGTCCTTGGTAGCGGGGGGGGGGAATGACCCCCCGCCCACACACACACACACAGACACAGCCCTGTGTGTGACCTTTCATTAGAGCCTAAAATGAAGATTCTACATTGAATTATTCAAAAGTTACAGACGTTTTTCCAAACTGTGCCATTTGGCACAATTTGGCACAGTTCCATAACGCCTGGGAACAGCCTGAGAACAAAGCTGTGTAAAATATTCATTTTTGGTGGTATTGTTACCAAATTTGGATCTCAGCTGGATAACACTTGGTTCTACATTTGCATTTTCCAGCCGGATCGGACAGCTGTGTGTTATTTACAAGCATTTGTATCCAAAAAAACACTGTGTCCAATTTTTTCTTCTTCAAGTTCAGTATGTTTAGATGACTGTAACTCAGTGGCCGGAGCACGTAGAGAGATTATGTTTTTTTTGCCAAAAAATTCAAAGTGTTTTCTTTTAAATGAGACCAACCCCATGAAGATGCTGCAAAGGGTTGAATAACAGCTTTCGATTTACTTTGGGCACGTTATTTTTGGGCATTTTTAGGAAAATTGCCCGGAGTGCAAGTGGTTAAGTGCACTTCACTCACTTTTTCTTGGTATCTTCAGATGAAATAAAGAATCAATCATCAGATACTTTGTAGACAGACACCACATTTTTTTTCTGACACAAATCATTCAAAATTTTCTGCCGTTTTCTGCTGCTTCCAAACAGCGCTATCAGTCAGTTTAAGGGTGTCTCTTACCATTTTTACACAGACAACATTCAGCTTTAGTGCTCTTTTAAAGAAAATGAGCTGAACATTTTATCAAACTTAATCTCTTGCCTGTCTGCCATTAACAAATGGTTAAACAATAATTTCTTACAATTAAATCTTAACAAGACAGAAACACTGATCATCGCTCCAGACAGTAAAATTTCTCTGATAAAGCAATGCTTAGGTCACCTAGGCTTTTCTGTCCAGCCCAGCCTGCGTAACCTGGGTGTTGTTTTTGACAATGCTGTGTCACTGGGCTGCCATGGTCGGCAGCTAGTCAGAAATTGCTTTTTTCATCTGAGGAATATAGCAAAATTTAGACCTATGGTCTCAACACCTGAACTGGAAATATTCATTCATGCTTTTATCTCGTCTCGCTTAGACTATTGTAATGCCCTTGTGATGTGTTTTAATAAAACTGCTGTTGCCCGCCTTAAGACTGTGCAAAACGCAGCAGCTCGGCTTTTAACCCGGACAAAGAAAAGGGAACACATTTCCCCAGTTTTATCGTCCCTTCATTGGTTGCCAGTTGCTTTTAGATTTTATTTTAAGATTTTAATTTTGACTTTTAGAGCTCTTAATGGCCAAGCCCCTTCTTGACTCCTTATGCAACGACGCGATCACTAAGATCCTCAGACCAGAGACTCCTGGTGGTCCCTTGGACCAAATTTAAAACCTGTGGAGAGTGGCCTTTCCAGGCCGCTGCACCATGGCTTTGGAACGCTCTTCCCCTGTCCTTGTGCTGCCTTGAGTCTGTTGACTCGTTTAAGAAGGAGTTAAAAACTCATTTGTTCAGACAGGCTTTTAGGTCTCATTGAATGGCTTTTATTTCTTCACTGTTTTCTCTTTTTATTCCTATTTATATGAATATTTTATCTTATTTCCATTGATTTTAAATTCTGTGTAGTTGTAAATTTTAATTTGCTGTGAAGCACTTTGTGATATTCATTCATCTTCTTCCGCTTAATCCTTTTCGGGTCGTGGGGGGGCTGGAGCCTATCCCAGCATCTTTGGGCGAGAGGCAGGGTACACCCTAGACAGATCACCAGTCCATCGCAGGGCCAACACAGAGAGACAGACAACCATTCACTCTCACAGTCATACCTAAGGACAATTTAGAATCCCCAGTTTGATGCCAATTAACCTAACTTGCATGTTTTTGGCATATATCTGTGAAAAGTGCTATACAAATAAACTTTGCTTGCTTACTAACTGCACAGCTTCCGGGGTGTGGAGTCACGTGACTGCACACGTTAACGGGGAAGGACATGAAAGTTTCCACACACATGCGCGCACGTGCACGCATGCACGCACACACACGCACGCACGCACGCACACACACACACACACACACACACACACACACGCACACACACACACACACACACACACTAGGGAGAGGGGAAAAACTGACATGAGCAGGATTACGGTGGTTTTACACCCTGGACTGTCAACACTAAGGCCCTGGTGAAGAAAGCCCAGCAGCGGCTGCGCTTCCTCCGTGTCCTGAGGAGGAATAACCTGGCCCAGAAGCTGCTGCTGGCCTTCTACTGCTCAGTGGAGAGCGTGCTCACCTACTGTCTGGGTGTGTGGTACGCCAGCTTCACGGCCGAGAACAGGAATGCTGTGCAGTGGGTCATCAACACCTCCCAAAAAATCATCGGCGGCCCTGTGCCCTCCCTGGAGGACATCTCCAGATCCTCCTGTCGCAGAAAGATCAAGGCCATCACAGGACACCCCTCAAATCCCACCCACCACCTGTTTGACCTGCTTCCCTCTGGATGACGGTTCAGACTGATCAGGTCCCACACCTCCAGACTGACAAACAGTTTCTTCCCCTGGGCCATCTGAACTGCAAACAGTCAGAGGCCCCACCCCGTCCCTCCGAACGCTGACATGCACAGAACTGAGGACCTTTTTAATTATGGCAATAACACCCCTGTCTTTGCACACCGCACTTTCATATACACTACCATTCAAAAGTTTGGGGTCACTTAGAAATTTCCTTATTTTTGAAAGAAAAGCACTTTTTTTCAATGAAGATAACTTTAAACTAATCAGAAATACACTCTATACATTGCTAATGTGGTAAATGACTACTATAGCTGCAAATGTCTGGTTTTTGGTGCAATATCTACATAGGTGTATAGAGGCCCATTTCCAGCAACTATCACTCCAGTGTTCTAATGGTACAATGTGTTTGCTCATTGCGTCAGAAGGCTAATGGATGATTAGAAAACCCTTGTGCAATCATGTTAGGTCTGCAATGCTGTAATTGCTGCAAATGGAGGATTCTTTGACGAAAGCAAAGTCTGAAGGAAAAAATTATTATTTCAAATACAAATCATTATTTCTAACCTTGTCAATGTCTTGACTATATTTTCTATTCATTTTACAACTCATGGTGGTAAATAAGTGTGACTTTTCATGGAAAACACAAAATAATTGTCTGGGTGACCCCAAACTTTTGAACGGTAGTGTATATTGACCCATCTGTGAAAGCACTACTATGTACAGACGTGGACAAAATTGTTGGTACCCCTCTGTTAATGAAAGAAAAACCCACAATGGTCACAGAAATAACTTGAATCTGACAAAAGTGGTAATAAATAAAAATTCTATGAAAATTAACCTATGAAAATCAGACAATGCTTTTGAATTGTGGTTCAACAGAATTATTTTAAAAAACAAACTCATGAAACAGGCCTGGACAAAAATGATGGTACCCTTAACTTAATATTTTGTTGCACAACCTTTAGAGGCAATCACTGCAATCAAACGATTTGTGTAACTGTCAATGAGACCTCTGCACCTCTCAGCAGGTATTTTGACCCACTCCTCATGAGCAAACTGTTCCAGTTGTCTCAGGTTTGAAGGGTGCCTTCTCCAGACGGCATGTTTCAGCTCCTTCCACAGATGTTCAATAGGATTTAGATCAAGGCTCATAGAAGGCCACTTTAGAATAGTCCAATGTTTTGCTCTTAGCCATTCTTGGGTCTTTTTAGCTGTCAGTCGCAGGTCATTATCCTGTTGCAAGACCCATGACCTGCGACTCAGACCAAGCTGTCTGACATTGGGCAGCACATTTCTCTCTAGAATGCCTTGATCATCTTGAGATTTCATTGTACCCTGTACAGATTCAAGACACCCTGTGCCAGATGCAGCAAAGCAGCCCCAGAACATAACAGAACCTCCTCCATGTTTCACAGTAGGGACAGTGTTCTTTTCTTGGTATGCTTCATTTTTGCGTCTGTGAACATAGCGCTGATGTGCCTTGCCAAAAAGTTCCACTTTTGTCTCGTCTGTCCATAGGACATTCTCCCAGAAGCTTTGTGGCTTGTCAACATGCAGTTTGGCAAATTCCAGTCTGGATTTTTATCATTTGTTTTCAACAGTAGTGTCCTCCTTGGTCGTCTCCCATGAAGTCCACTTTGGCTCAAACGACGACGGATGGTGCGATCTGACACTGATGTACCTTGACCTTGGAGTTCACCATGAATGTGTTTAGAGGTTGTTCTGGGCTCTTTTGTTACCATTCGTATTATCCGTCTCCTCCTGCGGCCACGTCCAGGGAGGTTGGCTACAGTCCCGTGGATCTTAAATTTCTGAATAATATGTGCAACTGTAGTCACAGGAACATCAAGCTGCTTGGAGATGGTCTTATAGCCTTTACCTTTAACATGCTTGTCTATAATTTTCTTTCTAATCTCCTGAGACAACTCTCTCCTTTGCTTCCTCTGGTCCATGTTTAGTGTGCTACACACCATGTTACCAAACAGCACAGTGACTACTTGTCACCCTTTAAATAGGCCGACTGACTGATTACAAGTTTGTAGACACCTGTGATGTTAATTAGAGGACACATCTTGGTTGAACATGTCCCTATGGTCACATTATTTTCAATCTTTTCTAGGGGTATCATCATTTTTGTCCAGGCCTGTTTCATAAGTCTGTTTTTTAAAATAATTCTGTTGAACCACAATTCAAAAGCACTGTCTGATTTTCACTGGTAAATTTTCATAGAATTTTTATTTATTACCACTTTTGTCAGATTCAAGTTATTTCTGTGACCATTGTGGGTTTTTCTTTCATTAATAGAGGGGTACCAACAATTTTGTCCACGTCTGTATATTTTCCATAATCCTTGGGCCATTTTACTCAATCAGGTGTTCAATTGTGTGTTCTGCACTCCGCACGCTTATGTACATAGTTCTATCCGTGAAGCCACCACCATACCTGTGTATATTTCCAGAATCGGGGGGCTATTTTTATTTCAGTCGTGTGTTTAATCGTGTGTTCTGTAACTGTGTTTTTTATCTAATCCATCTCTCTTACTTCATTGCGCAGTAGTCTGGTGGAGCACCCACAATTTTGTTGTACTGTACAACTGTACAATGACAATGTGTGCTGCAGTTTTGCCTATCGTGCAACACGCAGAAGCCTGGTCAGGTCACAACGACATTGTTCAGTGAGGGCTGTTCAGCAGCGCCCCGGGGGAGGCACCTTCCAAGGGCGGCTACTCAGGCAACTATAGAAGTATCTGGTCACCCTCTGCAACCACGCACAGCTGGCAGATGTCTTGGCCTGTGTCTTGCCCCGCCACCAGCTGTTTCCTGGTTAAGATGATGGCACCAAGGACTGCACACCCCTCTTGCCACCCTAATCATCTCCCCGCGCAGGTTTTCTTCTCTGCAAACCTAAACTTACATCTAAGCCCTGTGGCGACGGATGGGCCAGTGACGGGGCAGGTTCTGGATGAGACTGGAGGCCTCTAGCTTGCCCCCTGCATGTCAGGCGGTAGGGGTGTGATGGTCGTCTGAGGCAGGGGTGGGGTGGCGTCACCATTCGGCAGCTACCCGTGCGACCGAGCAGCCCTCTTCAGGGACTGCACTGCTCACCTCCCTTCAAGGACGGGCCTGGAAAAGGTGGCGCAAAAATTGTTCACTCCATTTTCTCCTGGATGGGAAGCCGCACCCATCAGGGCATCCCCTCTAAGCAGCCAAAGATCAAAAACCAAGTCGGCTCATCTCTACAGACTAGCAACATGAAACGTATGCACATTGCAAGACTCCAAAGACCAGTCTTCCACCATGACGTACTGCTCTCATTGCTGCTGAACTCAAGCGCTACAACACTGATATTGCGGCCCTCTGTGAGACCTGCTTTGCCGAGGAAGACTCCCTCTCTGAAATCGGAGAGGGGTATACCTTCTTCTGGAAGGGTCTACCAGCTGACACTCCTCAGATACATGGGGTTGGCTTTGCCATCAAGTCTTCTATCCTTAGATGCCTGCCCGAGACACCCATAGGCATCAACGAGTGACTAATGACCCTATGAGTCCCCCTTGTGGCACGGAAGCATATGACTATTATCAGCGCATATGCCCCTACCCTTACCTCCACCAAAGACGCCAAGGATGAGTTTTATGACCAGCTCGACCAGATTCTGAGTTCAATATCTAAGACTAACAAAGTGGTCCTGATGGGTGACTTCAATGCACACATTGGCTCCAACTGTGCGGTTTGGGGTGGTGTCATTGGTAAGCATGGAGTAGGCTCTACCAATGCAAATGGACTCAGGCTGCTTACCACCTGCACCAAGCACAACCTCATCATCACCAACACCATATTCCAGCAGCCCAACAAGCTGAAGACAACATGGCAACACCCGTGGTCAAAACACTGGCACCTGCTGGACTACATCATCGTCAGACGTGTAGACCTTTGTGATGTGACCATCACACGGGTTTTACGCGGTACTGAGTGTTGGACCAACCACCACCTTGTCCGCTCCACCCTCTGTTTCAGGCTGCAACCCCCTGTCCGCAGACAAGCGGGTACTAAACGCATCAACTGCAGGGTGCTCAGATTCTTCTAAGCACCAAGAACTTCTGCAAAGCATCTCTGTCGCTTTGGACAATGACTCTGACAAGCTTCCTGCCCAAACTCTGTTGGATGAATGGAACACTCTCTCTTCCATCATTATAAAAGCCGCCACATCTGCCCTAGGTGACACGTACTGTAGCGTCGTCATAAAGACTGGTTTGATAACAGCAACAGTGAAATTCATGAGCTTCTCAAGAAGAAAAACACAGCACATGATGAAGCGGTTTGCAACCAGTCATTGGTCATACTGTGTTCCTGGTTCATGGAGCTGCGTTCCACCGTACAATCACATCTTCGACAGATGCAGGATGAATGATGGAGGAACAAGGCCCATGAGATACAGGGCCTTGCTGATGCCCACGACCTCCACGGTTTCTTTGATGCAGTAAAATCCATCTATGGACCGATCAGAGGCTCTACCATCCAGGTGCGCTCAGCTGATGGTACCACACTCATCAAGGACCGGCAAGGCATCCTAACCCGCTGGCCTGAGCACCTCAGCGAACTGTTAAATCACATAAATCCTGCTGACCCAGATGTGACCAGCTGTCTGCCATCTCTCCCTACAATCACTGAAATGGACTTGGCTCCATCCTTTAACAAATGTAAACGAGCAATCAAGAACCTGAATAATAACAAGGCTGCTGGACCCATCCCAGGTAAGATTTTGAAGTACGGTGGTGCCATCCTTCTCCAGCGCTTGCATCGGTTCATACTTGATGTCTGGGAAGCCAAGTCCCTCCCTCAGCAGTAGGAAGATGCAAACATAAGCATGATCTATAAGAGAAAGTGAGACAAGTCTATCTGTGGGAACTACTGTGGTATCTCGCTACTTTCAGCTGCAGGTAAAATCGTGGCTCGGATCATGCTGACTAGAATCCTTATCTCAGTCGCCGACATTGTTCTGCGTGAATCACAGTGTGCTTTCAGAAAGGACTGCAGCACCACGGATATGATCTTTGTGTTACGCCTCCTTCAAGAAAAATGCCGGGAACAACACCGTGACCTCTACGTTAGATTCATGGACCTCACCAAAGCTTCTGACAAGGTGAATCGAGAGCTTCTCTGGACCATCTTGTCCAAATGTGGCTGTCTCCCTGGCTTCATCGGTATCCTCCGTGAGTTCCACAACGGTATGCTCGCCTGTGTCATCGTAGGCGGACTCCAGTATGATCCCTTCAAGGTTAAGGTCGGCATAAAACAGAGGTGTGTCCTTGCTCCTGTACTCTTTAACATCTTGTTGGTGGCAGTTACCTTGTTTTCAAGGCAACAGCTGAAGATTGATGATGGGATCCTCTTTTGCTATTGTCTCAACGGGAGTGTCTTCAATCTCCAGTGGCTTAAGGCACACACCAAGACCCGGTCTGTGACAGTTTTTGAACTACAGGATGCCGATGATGCTGCTTCCATTAGTCACAGTGCTCCTGGTCTCCAGTGCACGCTCTCTACCTTGGCTTCCATGTATGCCAGTACTGGTCTAGTTGTGAATGCTCAGAAAACTGAGGTCCTTCACCAGTGTGCTCCCAACGCTATCCACCACCCTCAAGCTACCTTCAAGGTTGGTGATGATGTCCTGCGCCAGGTTGACAACTTCACCTATCTGGGTACTATCATCTCATCATCTTGCTCCATTGATGATAAAGTCCAGAACCGGATCAGGCAAGCAGCTACCGCCTTCGGCAGACTCTCTCCTAGAGTTTTCCTAAATCGCGACATCACTATCTCTACTAAGTCGTGGTCTAGCAGGCCGTAGTCACCTCTTCACTTCTGTATGCCTGCGAGGCCTGGACCCTCTATAGGATGCACAACCAGCGCTTAGAAGCACTCCACATCCAATGTCTGCAGAAAATTCTCGGTCTCACATGGGTTGAAAGAGTCTCCCACGTCACCATTCTTCAGACAGCCGGTTGTGTGAGCATAGAGGCACAGATCATCAAGAGGAAGCTACATGGGTGGGACACATCCGTAGCATTCCAGAAGATCCGATGCCCTGTAAGATCCTCTATGAAGAGCTTTCCAGCGGATGACGTACAGTTGGTGGTCAGCGGAAGTGGTTCAAGGATAACCTGAAGGTTTCACCGAAGAAATACAACAATTCGCAGTCCAGCCTGTAACAGTTAGCCGCTGATCGTTCCACCTGGCATTCTACCACCAATCAAGCCATTCAGTTCTTTGAAGACTGCCACACGGATACCAGGGTGGATCGCCGATGCCGACACCACGCGCAGCAATTCAACCCTCTACCTGGAGATGGTGTTCCTTGTCCAACCTGTGGGCGCAGGTGTGCCTCTGCATTTGGCCTACGTAGTCATCAACGCAGCCACCAGCGACATCCCCAATACAGCAACTGATGTAGGGCAGCAGAGAAGACGTCGTCATCGCATAATCCATGGATAACCAAAGAGACAATGACAATAAAGCCTATTCTATTCTATTCTGAATGTCAGTTGTGATTTTATTTTGGTTAATTGCCCAAAATAATGAATGAGTTTGAAATTTCGGTAAAAAGCAGAGGAGCCACTGAATAATTTTGAAAACCCACGTAACGTTTTATTTTTCCTCTGTGCAGTGAAAAACTCTACTGTTTTTTTTTTTTAATTATTTGGAATAAATTACAAGATATATATGGAACACATTTAACAGAAAAACAACAGCTGAGTATGTGTTTGTTTCTTTTTTGTTGTTAACCAGAAAAAGACACACGCGTGCGCCAACAGATACAAGATCAAAGGAGATGACTATAAGGACGCACACTCGATAGATTATATATGTGAACACAATGATTCGTAACAGCAGAGAGGTTTATAGTTTGAAATCTTCACATTGACAGTCCCACCGTGGGTTTTAGACATTGCCTCCTCCGGTTGCAGGATCCACACCTGCCATGGTGCCGACCGACCTCCAGCCACCGGTCTGTCCTGACTGGTCACAGAGGCTGCAGCAGCCAAAGACCAGTGGAGAGGAGATCCTCCTGCCTTCACACCTGTCCTGAACATTATAGTTTGTGTTGAAAAGGAAAACACTCACACACTCCGTTCATTCATTCCCCTAAAAACTAAATAAATTAACATTACATTAATATACTCCTTCTTTAAGTTTGTATTTAAGATGAAAATGTGAAAGGAATAAAAAGCTATCCAGCGTCTCATCATATAAAAATTAAAATGACAGGAAACAATACTTTTATTAGATTATAAATTTTACAACTGTCCATTAAATAAACAGAAAATTGAGCATTTCCTTATGTGCCTGTCAGAACTTGTGCACCCACGATTTTAAATGCACTGCTTAAATAGCATTGACAATGCACTACTGACTATAGGCCCCTTTTTGCTGATCAAAAGCACACTGAGAGAAAATGAACCAAAATGCAATGAGACTGTGTCTATGCCATACCTCTCCTTGCAGTGTAAAGCATGTGCAAGATGGCGTGATGTAAAGCGTGAAAAACAGACACTGCGCTGACATAAACTAACAAATCCACCAGCACAAATGCATGCTTTAAATGTTTAATTAAAAGGACCTGCTGACTATGGCCACCATATGGTTAAAGTTGATGCTTTCATTAAAGCTTCCTTATTTTGAGTCATATTACAACAATCTAGTCACACTAACTGTGACTTTATGCACAGCTGCACCCCTTTTAAATTAGTCCACTGCTTTGTGTGCAAAGCTTGTGCAGTCAATCTTGCAATGTTCTTGTAATCTTGTAACTCCTTTTGTTTTGTTGATTATTATGATGATGATTATTCTAGTTCCACGTTTATGCTGACTTTTCCTTGTGTTATTCATATTTCAGTTAGGGTCTGTGGTTCTTCGTTTATTCTGAAAGTATTTCTTGTTCCATTTTTATCTAGCCTAATCTGTCTTGTTCTCAATTTATTTAAGAGTCTACCCTGCATCAGCCTTGCGTTTATTTTTATCTGATCTCTAGTTTTGAAAGCACTCCTTGTTTTGTTTTGCCTCTTGTAATTTGCTTCCTTCTGTTTTGATGAAAGTGTGGTGTACATATGTAGTTTCACGGGCTCACATGTATACGACTGTTCATATGCTCTCATGTATATTCCTGTGTGCTTATTTTGGCTTCATGTCTGAAGAGGAACAAAAGGTCTGGACCTCCTAGGGATATGAGGAGGATGAGAGAGTTGGCCTTTTGATATGCAAAGAGATGGACATGAATGATTGCCTGACCACCCAGGTTGGGGTGGAAGCGAGAGGAACTGCAGGGGGGATGCATTGTGTTTGGGATTTAAAGACAATGGGATTTTGTACTTTGATGTCAGGGGTATAAGACTGGCAGATGTTGGGGTTTTTTCCTTCTTCTGCTTTTGAATGTTGGAGAGTGTGTTGTGAATAAAATGGAACCTGAGAAATAACTCTGCCTCATCCTTTCCACACAATCTCCACAAAAGGTTATTTCCTGTTAGTCCTTTGTATTGGTCCTCAGCTTTACATTTTAGGTTATGTGACCTCCCCATTACAGTGATCCCTCGCTACTTCGCGCTTCACCTTTCGTGCCCTCAGTGCATCGCGGATTTTTCAAAAATATTCATCAAAAATTCAAAATTGAGAAATAATGGGCGGGCGCTAGCAGAAGGCAGGGAGACTACATTATAACATCAGGTATCAACACGGAGAGCCGCACAACTCAAACTCCACCTCTCTGTTCACTGTTCTCGTGTTGGCTCGGCAATCTCGCAAGCTGATTGGCCGAGACGTTTCACCCCGCAAGCTGATTGGCCGAGACGTTTCACCCAGCTTCTCTCCCTGCCGCGCCCATACCCAGCGAAGGAAGACCGCATTCATTGCTCTTTATCGCTCGTGTTGCTTAGTCTAGCCGCGTGGAACTTTTTGCTGTTCTCTTGTGCCATTTTGTGCGAAATAGTCTTCCCGTCGAGCCACTACGCTGCCTCCTGCAGCTTCTCCAGCTCTATCAGAAGCTGCCCTCGATGATCCTGCGCCTCTAGCACCTGACGATGAGGCGTCACCTGAGGAGCAGTAAAGCTCTCATTAACCTGTGCAGTAAATCATCTTCATCTTGAGTTATGTATCTTGTTATAAGAATAAAAGAGTTCTAAAAACATATTTATGTACACTTTATTTACATCTACGTATGTATGTACACTTACACACACACACACACACGTATCACATGAGAGAGAGAGTGAGAGAATGAACGTACGTATTATTTATGGGTGACGTCATTAGGGGTGACGCTACTTCGCGGTTTTTCACTTTTCGCGGTCGGTTCTGGAACCCATTAACCGCGATAAGTGAGGGATCACTGTAGTTGATTCCCCTCACTTGTGTTCCTCACATGTTTTCCATTGTTGTTTGTCAGTGCCTATAAGTTCAGTTTGGTCCTTACCCACCTTGTGGTGACATTAAGAATTATCTTTTGTGAAGTATGGTTGTTTCTCTCTGTCTCATTTGGTCTTTATTCAAAGGCTTGTTTCGTTCAGGCCTCCATGGCATGTGTAGTTCATTCCTTTGTGTTTAAATGAAGTTTAGGATTGTTTTCAGCCCTCGTGCTGCTCTTTATTTTTAATTGTTAATTGTTAATAAATCCTTGTGGACTGTTACTGCCTGCATTTGGGTCCTCTTTGCCTGTCTACTTTGCCGTATATAACAAATCTGTCTTTGGATGATGAGGGTTTAAAGTGTGAAAATAGACAATGCACTGCCAGAAACTAACAAAACTACTGGCGTACAGTGAAAAATGTGGTACAAATGCATGCTTTAGATCATCTTACTAGGGCCCTCAGTCTTTGTAAAATTTCATTCAATTTGTGCCTGAACTTATCACTGACATTTGCAATGCTAGGGACCAATGTATTTGTGTAACATACTGATATTATTCAACAGTGCCAATAATGAGATTTAGCTATTATATTTATGCATCATCAGCTGAGTGCCTTACATTTTTTATGTAAGTTTAATCTCACAGCATTAGTGTATGTGAATACAGTTTGATGCATTACTGCAGTAACACAATAAAATCACAGGAAGGTTATTAATATTTCCTTTTTGCAGTAAAACATGCATGAATTTTACAGTTCTCCACCTCAGAGTCTAGGTCTCTTCCTCAATAAGGCACTTGCAGTGCGAGTCAAGAAGGGGATATGATGTGTTGAAGCATCACCTGTGAGAATGATGTTGGGGATGTTGCCATGGTTACTGTAGCTCAGCTGCGGTGAGTCTTGAAGGTTGCAGTGGCCAGTCAAACCCATCATGAGAGCCTGGGAGTAGTTTAGGGTGGACGTCTGGTTGTACAGGCCATCAGAGCTAACGGGTGTCTCAATCATGTTGAACTGCTCCAACTGATAATCACAAGACAAAGAAAAAAGTTGCGACAGCTATTTTCTCCTCCTGACGGTAGAAAAATTACAATGAAAAAGGAAACACTGCACCTCTGTATGACAGACAGTGTGTACCTGTTGTGAGAGGGCACTGGCCTGAATGGAGGGCAGCTGCTGATCATAGAAGTCTGAAAACACACTGCCCAGAATAGAGTTATGCTGTAACAAGAAACAAACCACAGTATTTTAGTTAGATTAAGTTATTAGTGTAGCGTAATATGAGTATTTTCTATTCAAGTAAGAGACGTAATACGTTTAAAAAATATGGACTACACTGGAAGTCAAAATGGCTACACTGTGTGTTTATTTATTGCCAGCTCTGAGATATACTGCATTGTACGAATGAATGATTATAACATTATGCATGTGCTCACATTATAAGGCAGTCAATCACAAACATATATGTTACATTTATCGCAGGTGAGTTTACGCCTCAGCCTCTAAAAGCTGAAGGGGTATTGTTGTCACTCCGCCAAGCGGATGGGCGGCATCAACAGCAATGCCACTGGCAGGGCGACAACAGTACCATTAAAGCCTACTTTACCTCCTACATTTTTATAATTATAAAATATAACTCCTATATTTTTAAGTGTACGCGCTTAAGTGACTTTGATGAACCTAGATGCAAAACCAGAACATTTGAATCACTCAAACTTTACATTTGTCGTAATAAGTAACCATTTTCCTTTTAGTTCATCCTTCATAAAGCAATTAAGCTAACACTTTAATTACTACCTGTTGCTAGTGAAAAACCTTTTTTGTTACAGTACATAGACTATTACAACACACTATATTGGTGATTTATATACAGAACTGTGCAAAAACCTTGGCCCACTTATTTATTTATATTCTGCTAGGAAAATGGGAAATAGGTATTCTGATTGATTGAAAAATGCAAACACAAACTGAAATACAGTATATACAGTACTGCAAGACAAAAACAGTTTTTACAATTCTAAGGATCTTAAAGTCAATATTTAGTATGAGCATATTTACAGTGTTCTTCAACCCAGCCTGTAATCTCTTAGTCACGATTTCTTGTAATTTCTTTAAACCCCTTACCATTCCAGCCAGTGTCCAGCCAATGTAAAACGCCCCACAGGCGGGACACCGGAATGGTGAGAGGTTTTAAGTAGTCATCAACAACTGTTCTCCAGGCTTTTTTGGATGTTGGATGTCCTTTGTTCCATTGTGTGTTAAACTGGGATTCATCAGTCAATAAGACCTGCTGCCACTGATTTCAGTCCAGTTCTTGTGTAATTAGACATTCCGCAGCCTTTTCTCCCCATTTTCCTTTCTAAGGGTGGATTCACACTACGTTTGGACCAACTTTTACTGACGTTTTGGCAAATGTCTGACTGTGCTGGCAAAAGTTGGTAAAAATTAATGATTGCTGGTGTTTGTTAATGACTGCTGACGAAAGATGCGGAAAATTTGCCGACATTTGGAAATACACATTGGTGAAAGTTGTGCTCAGTTTGTAAAAGTTCCTGAGCGCTGGGCTAAGTTATGCAGAGCTTGCCTAAGTCAGCCTAAGTTAAGCTCCATTAGCAAACATTGACAGAAATGCTGGTGGTACCGAAACTCACTTCAGACATGCACGGACGCAAGAGAAATGTGAAGAAGTGTCGCTGTCCATGGTGCTGGAATGTCAAAAGCCAAGAGAAGGGAGAATTAAAAAAAAAGAAAAAGAATATATATATATATATATATATATATATATATATATATATAATCTCCCAAAAATGTGACAGCCCAAAAGAAAAAAAGAATCTCCTCATTGCAAAATTTACTGTTCTTAATTTTCTGTTCCATGCATAATCATTCTCCAGGATTTATTGGTTTGGCATCCATTGTGGGGAATCAAAAAGCGCTGATGTGATGTCACAAAGTAAATGACATTTAATGGGATTTTATGTTATTTTAATGGAGAGAGTTGTAACAGCTAAAATATAATCACCCGTCATTTTATTTATATGATGATACACTAAATATTTTTTTTTATACCATCTACATTCACATTTTAATTGTGGACTTACTGTTGGAGTCTATAAATAGGAATCATTGTGTTTCTTTAGAGGAATGAATAGGGAAAAATGACATGCAGAAATAACTACATAGGAATATAAAACAAAAATAAATACGCAAACGTATGCTGAAGGGAGATGTGTTCACTCCAAAAGCAGGTCCAGAATGACAGGAAGCCTCCACAAACACTGATCTTTATATGAACATTGCCTGACGCTGATTTCAGCTGACCTGCACTGAGTATTCGTTTGCTTAAATTAACCTAAGTTGGCAACAGCTACACATATGCTAGCCTAAGTTGGCAAAAGTTTGGTAACGCTTAATGCAACGCTGGCAAATGCTAGCCAAAGTTCATATAAGTTGGTGTACGATGAATTTTTAAAAAACCTGCTCACAAACGTAATTTCACCAACGTTTGGACTAATTTCTCTGATTTTTCAAAATGTCTGTAAAAGTCGATCCAAACGCTATAGTGTGAACCCAGTTTAAAGAATGACTTCTTGACAGCCACCCTTCAATTCAATTCAATTCAATTCAATTCAATTCAACTTTATTTATATAGCGCCATTTCACAACAACAGTCATCTCATAGCACTATAGACCCTTTCTGATGAGGCTTCAGTCAGTGGTAGACAGATCAAATGAAGGGCCAGCTGCACCTCTCAGGTCCTGTTTCAAGTCTTAATTGGATCCCCCCCCCGTTCACTTTTTTTTTTCTTAAGGACACAATTACCAGATGCTGTTCATCTGCTGTAGATAGTATTTTTTAGGTCCGCCACTTCTTTTGTCCTCCACTTATCCAGTTTTCTCAGATTTTTCTGAGAAAACTTTTTGCACAAGTAGTCAGCTAAGCTTTGCATGTAACCTTGATTGGAAATCATTCTATTACAGCAGAAACAGTAATAGTCATATAATTCAGAAGCACCATTTCAGTTGTGTTTTAACAACACACAATTTTTGTAAAAATGATGAGACACATTTTTAAAGTACACTCAAAGCTTCAAAATATTATTAAACTACATGGACACTATGAAAAACTGGAAAACAGATGCTCAGGTATGAGAGGGATTGAAAGAACAAATTACATGAATATGAATTGTTGAACACCAGATGTTTTCACCATGAAACCCAACAAAGACACTTTACTGTTAGACAGTAATGTGATAAACATCCAAAGCCAGTCAAGATATGAAAAAAACAAGATGTCTTATCAAAAGGAAGCTCTTTCAAAACTGAGCTTCCTCTGTTGCCTTCCGGCCTTGGTGTTTTAATTAACACACAGCAAACGCAAAGTACTACACCAGAAATAAAGGAAATCATTGAAAATAAGATCCCTTTTGTGACTTCATTCTCCCTTCACCGATTTATCCAGCATGAGCTACTTCATCTAATAGTTTTCATTTGAATGTCCTCATTGAAATGGCAACAGAAATTCTCCCGTTTCACTGCGGCCTCTCGATGTATAAGTAATTGGATCATATTGTGAGCCCGTGCTCCTCCTAGTTCAAAACCAAATTTTCTGCGTGTGTGCTGTAGATGTCCCCACAGGGCAGAGTGGGATAACAAGAGCACACAGCTTGTCAGCTGTGGTTTAGCCTGTGGGTAACCTCAGGACTATGAGAGCACCACTTCAGTGTAGAAAAGCAAACACGAAGAAACGCGCATGAACTGTAACTCACTGCTTGCCTTTTTCTCCACATTTCAAACATGCACAAAGGCCAGCTTTTGATTAGATTGGTGGGTAAAGGCACTAAATGTTTTCAGAATAAAAATAACAAAACACATCTAACAAAATCTGTAATGTTTATATGGCGTTTGAGACAGATCAACAACCCCAATTCATGTTTACCTTGGGCGTGTTTGGTTTATCTCAATGCACCACTCTGCAAGCAAGGTTGAGTTTGCTGTCACAGCTTATCCCTGGGAATGATCAGCGGCTTCTCCTCACAAATAATCCTTTGAAGGAGATTAATATCTCCCTTGATGCTTTCCCAATCCCCCCCCACCCCCCGGCGATGGTAGAAAACCACAGTAAACACAAATAGCTGGTGCAAAACGGCAGTAAAACAAACAAAAAATCCAATTCATAGTCAACAAGTTTGGGGGCAAACAGTGGATATGCAATGCAAATAGGACAGAAGCAACAGAGAAGGAAGGTCAGGGACACAGCTAAATCACAACACAACAATGGTGCCAGGTTTCAACAGAGTGTTTGTCAGTTCTGGGCAAAACTGAAACTGAAGCAACCATTTTTAATAACTCGAACAGGTTCATTTTGTCTCCTTAGTGATAAAATTGATGTTGTTCTTCTATTAAGACAAAGCGTTGAACCATTTTTAATGTTCACCTCTGAATCACAAAAAGTCACACGTTAGGTTTTCTTATCAAATAGATTTCTCCGTGATTTTTTTCATTGACCTGATGAGGCTCAGCTTGATTTTCTTTCATGATATCAAGACATGAAAAGAAAGTAATGATTCAAAAAATGAATTATGGAGTTGTGTATACTTGTAGACACGTCGATGACAAAAAAAAAAAAAAATCCTGATGCCCTGCTGTTGCACATGAAAACATCAGCTGTGAAATGTGTTACATATTAACATCAGAAGAGCGTTATTACGCTGCTTTTCTTTCTTCTTTAGGAGCAAGACAGCTGCAGCTCTTTCATCTTGTAAAGCCAGTTTGACTTGCTTTTATCTTATCAGTACTTTTACATAAATATATCAACATGGAAGTTGAAAAGCCTGTTTGTTAATAAGTTAAAAAAAAGACATAGTACATTGTGAAATCACTTTTTTTTGCCCAGATCTGCAAACATCAACTGCCGTAGGAGAGGCAGCCACAAAGTCCTACTTGGCAACGATAACCACAGAACTACGACCAGGGACGGTGATGACAGAACGTGAGCCAGTAGGCAGCTCACTGGTTCACACTCCCTTACTTGAGGTGAGCCTCCAGGTGAGAAGCCTTGATTGGAGACAGGAGAAGTTGGAGACTGATTGGCAGAAGATCCAACCCTACTGCGGTACTGATGGAGGGAGGAGGCCTGATGCAAGAGGATACATTTGAGTTATTTGCACAGGAGGGTGTTCATCCTAATGGAGTCTGCTATTATATCTTCATACTGAAAAGGATGCTCTACAGGGCTCGATTTGCAGTAAAGTGAGGATCTGCAACATGCCGCTTCAGAGCCACATGTCCACATTCAGTGGTTCCCTGTGGCGTTTAACGAAAAAAGCAGATTTACGAGAAAAGGTTTCAAATTTTATGAGACAAAGGTTTCAATTTTCAAAATTAAAAAAAAAGGTAGTTTAAAAAAAGGTTGAAAATTGCTGAGAAAGAAAATAATATAACATGTTAAAGAAAATATTAAGATTAAAATAAAAAAATCACCAGAATAAAAGTGTAAATATCTGAGAATAAAGTCACAAACTTGTGAGAAAGAATTTCACAAATTTTTGAAAGAAAAGTTATATATTTAACAGGAAAAAAACTCTGACTACAAATGTTGACAGACTAGACCAGGGATGTCAAACATATGGCTCGTGGGCCAAAACCAGCCCACCAGAGGGTCCAAACCAGCCCATGGGATGAATTTGCAAAGTGTGAAAAACACAGGCTGCCATTTTTCAATATAATAACTGCTATTCCCAATTTGTACACTGGGGGTCACACTGTTTCATTAAGATAGCAGATAGGTGGTGGGCCGAGTGGCTCTATCTGCTTTAGTTTTTGAGACGATCGATCCCCATCTAGAAGAGTAGCTGAGTTTCACAGATAGGCTAACTCATATTTTTCAAAACATGAATGTGTTTGTTGGCAGGTTAAGTATGTGCATATTTTTTATGAAAATTAAACTTTAGTTATGAAACCTGATAAGGCGGCTCTGAGGCGATCACTAAGGACCTCTATATGCTTAACCAATCAAAACAGCGCTCCATGATCACTTGACTAGAGTTCAACCAATGAGCTGCGTCATCATTATCAGAAGTAACCATAAAGAAAGATGTGCTAACAAAGCTGCAATTTCATCAGCCAGGTAAGCACAATAAAGTTATATTTATGTCCCTGTTTTCTTCATATTGTAACGTGCTGCTCGACATGGCGACGTCCCACCAGGGGATTCGAACTCACGCCTCCCGCTCCGGAGTCCCGCACCCTACCTGTGTCGCCAGTAGGGTCAACCCACTTGGCAAGCCAAGTAGGGTGCTCATATTGAGTTCGCTACAATATGTTACAGATCTCCACAGTTAATATTACAACCAAGTGCTGCTCCCCATTGTCCTTTGTCTTGTGTAGCATATCGCCAAATAAAGTTACACGTCCTTCACGTCGTTGTCCTGCTGATGTTAAAGAAGCCCTGCTGAAAAAAAAGACATACAACAGCACCAGACCAGCACCAATAAATAATAGTTTAGTATTGTAAATAGTAGTTTTAGTATTGTGAGTATTTGAGTGTTTATTGTTTTTGTTACGGGTTTTGTTGTGTTTTCGGAGCAGTGTCTTTTTTTCATATTGTTCATCTTTTTTTGCTTTATTTCTTGTTTTTATAGATTTCTTTTTAAAGTAATTTGTAAATAGCTTAGCAAAAAATGTTGAGAAGATCAACTAGAAAGAAGAAAGCCCCGTGGAAGAGGAGGAAATCTCAGGAGAAGCGTCCCAATCTCAACCACAGTGATACAGTTTGCATCACTGGATATTTATTCCCAGCTTTGTTACAATAATTTTTTTCAATATCTATTTATATTATTTCTATTTTTTCAATATTTAGTGTATTTTTTTCTTATTAGCTTTGTTTCTAATTGCTTTGTCATCGTTATATTTATTACTTACTCGTATACTGTTGAACATTTGTCCTTGAAACGCAAGTTTCTTTTGGATAAATCTTATCTAATCTTATGCTGTATATTTATATTTTTAGAGATTGTTCAGATGAAGAGCCTTCTCCTGAAAAACAGGGCAAAATATTTTACACAAAGGACATTTTATGACATATTTATTAAAAAAAAAGATAAAAAGCACCAGGCGAACTATTATAATTATAGCACTAAAAGGCTTTAAAGCATTCCAGTGAGTTTCCAGCCAATGTGAAATGTTCCATGGGTGGAACACCGGAATTTTAAGAGTTTAAAGATTGAATATTCAACATTTCAAACAGGAGTAGCTCATTTTGCTAAATTAGCTTTAACATTTTTATTGGTGTTATAATTACCACAAAATCACTGACAAAGAACAAGTGAAGCACAACAAGAAAACTCATTGCAACATACCACACCCAAAAGCATATACAGAACACGCAGTGGGTGTGTCTATGTGGCCTAGTCAGAAATGTTCTCACAGTCCAAGCAATAACACATGTCTGTGCATGGAAGCCCGTTCTGTCTGCACATGCATCTTCCTTTCACAGTGCTGTTTTTTTTTTACAGAAGCAGTATACAAGCTCCAGAATGCTGAGAGTTGCAGGGGGAAGAGTCATCCAGTCGAGCTCAAAGGAGTCTCCCTCAATCTTCCAACCATGGTGGAGGTATGTCTGGCTGACTCTGCAGGAATTTTCTATAGATGGCTGCTTCATAGTTTCTTCACTGAATGTGTTTATATAGTGAGTCTCTGTTTGGTGGAAGACTTCTGTCTGTGCACTTGCCACTCTTAAACAGTTGGCATCTTGTGTAACTCACATCCTTGGAGCCTTTGAGGTCATACAGAACACAAGTTAATTTTTCAACGGCCTCACACTGTTCTGGAAGTAGCTGAAAAACTTTTCCCAGTGTCTTTAATGACACGCAATGTTCTTTGTTGGACAGTAGTACTTTCATTGCTTAAGTTTCTCTCTTAGCCTCTTTCGATTATATTTTTGAGTTGTATACTTTTCCCTTTTGCATGTGACGCATTGGCTTGGGAGCAGATGTGGTGCTCTTCTTAGGCGGACTAGAACCTCTGTTTCTGTTGACCGGAGAACCCAGTTTGGTTGGGGATTTGTAGCAGAAGTATGTGGTTCTTGATCTAAAATATTGTAAAGGAGACAAAATTGGGTGGGATGCTTAATTTGGGACAACTTTATATTTACTGCATAAGTGTTCATTCTAAAGATAACTACACTGTGTAAACATTGTCTATTCTGTTCTACAGGTAACTCCAGCTGCTCACACATTCCTGACACACTCCTGGACCTGTTTGGATCTTTCTGTCTTGTCTTAACTTGACTATTAATGTTTACACTCATTAATGTACATGAACAGTCCAGCTGGATTTCATCAGATTAAAAATGAATGCTCACCATCACTTGTGTGTACTGATTTTTGTGTCCTTTCTTGGGCTCTTTCAATATTTCTTGTATTGGCATACTGCGTGTAGCATTGTCTATGATAGCCTATGTTAACTGACACATCTGAAGGGTGGGTATCATGCAAATTATATTTTTCTATTGCTTCTTCAGCTATTTTGCTTTCCTTTGTATCAAGATTTACCTAATCTATTGAACACTGCACACATTTTTTCCAACTCCTGTCAGAAACTGAATTATATTTTCTAAAGAGCTTGTAACATGCACACAGCACTCCATACCTGTCTCTGATATTCATGCTAGCTAATGAAAGCATGTGTCTGACTTGATGTAATTGACATGTTATAAAGATAGGCCCACACCAAAGCAAGAAACTGAGCAGCAGACAAGGTTGGGACAAACTAGTTTTACATTCTGATCAGATCTAAATATAAGAAGTGATGTAGGTGTAATAGTATATTATGAATAAATATCAAATTTCCTAAGTATGTTGTGAGACATTGTTCTTAATGGTATTATATAGTTTGTTCACAGAATAAACCTGAAAATAGATAGACAGTGTAACAGCAGCATGACAGTTGACAACCAAACAACAGAAACACACACATGACAAAGGGATTACCCATGGAAAGTAAAACTAACATGACTATAAAACCTATATACATCATAGCTTAATATATGATGACCCGTATAAACACATGAATCATCCCATTGCACAAAGAAGGACTATCAGGAGCAGAGTGAAAAAGTGATGTACCAGTTAGTCTGTAAGGTGCAGTGTGGCAGCATAGCTATGACCAGAATGCAACATCATAGTGAGTTATTGTACAGTGAAATTGCATGTGGCAGGAAAGATTTCCTGTACCTGGCCGTTCGACAACGAAGCTGTAGTAGTCTACTGGAGAAAGTGCTTTGCTGTCTATCTAGTGTGTGGTGGAGGGGGTGATCAGGATTGTCTATGATGGATCGCAGTTTATTTAGTGTTCTCCTCTCCACCACTGTCTCAAAGGTCTCCGGTCTGAGACCAATTACAGAGCCAGCCCTCTTGATAATCTTGTCAAGTCTGTTGGTATCTCTGGCCCTGATACTGCTACCCCAACAGACAGCAGCAAAGAAGATGGCGCTGGCGACAACAGTCTGGTAGAAAAGCTCCAGCATCCTGCTGCACACATTGAAGGATCTCAGCTTTCTCAGGAAGTAGAGTCTGCTCATCCCCTTCTTGTGCGCAGCATTAGTGTTGGATCTTCAGTCCAACCCGCTGCTGATCCTGACACCCAGATATTTGTAGTCTTCAACCACTCCCACATCCTCCCCCCTAATCTGCAGTGGCTGAGAAGGAGCCTTCCTCTTCCTGAAGTCAATCACCATCTCTGGTCTTGCTGACATTCAACCTCAGGTGATTCTGCTTCGCCCACTCCACAAATCTGTCTACCAGTGCCCTGGACTCCCCCTCCTCTCCTCCTCTTATACATCCCACAACAGCTGAGTCATCAGAGAATTTTTGCAGGTGGCATGCCTCAGTGTTGTACTGAAAGTCAGTGGTGTATAAGGTAAAAAGAAAAGGAGAGAGCACAGTCCCCTGTGGAGCTCCCGTATCACTAGCCACCACTCCAGACAAGACACTGCCCAGCCGGACAAACTGTGGTCTGCCTGTCAGGTAGTCGGTAATCCAGGAGATCACAGAGCTGTCAACCCCCATCACCCGCAGCTTCTCACCCAGCAGCAGTGGCTGGATGGTGTTAAAGGCACTGGAGAAATCAAAAAAAGTGATTCTCACAGTATCTCCTCTACCATCCAGGTGCAGATGGGCTCGTTGCAGCAGGTTGATGGCAGCATCTTCAACTCCTAAATGGGGCTGATATGCAAACTGCAGAGGGTCCAGCCACGTCTTCACCTGCAGCCTCAGGTGGGTTAAGACCAGTCTCTCCAGGACCTTCATCACATGAGATGTGAGGGCAACTGGTCGGTAGTCATTCAGATCCGATGGAGATGACTTCTTGGGGACAGGAACCAGGCAGGATGTCTTCCACAGTATCGGTACTCTCTCCAGACTCAGGCTCAGGTTGTACAGGTGTTTTAGTACCGGAGCTAGTTGGTTGGCACAGGTCCTCAGGGTCCTTGCGGAGATGCCATCAGGGCCCGAAGCCTTCCGCTGACGGAGTCTCTCCAGCTGTTTCTCCACCTGATCTGTAGTCACCGTGAAGTGAGGGAGGGTCCTGGTGCCCCCTCAGGAGGAGGAGGGGGGAGATGGAGAGAGGTTCTGCACAGGAGGGTGGGTGGGGAGGGGTGCGTGGAGGTCTGGTTGTGTTGCTTGGGTGACAGACTGTGAGTTGAACCTATTACAAAACAAATTCAGTTCCTCAGCTCCCTCCTGGCTCCCAGATGGCTGCCTCACTCTCCCCTTGCACCCAGTTATTTGTTTCATTCCCTCCCACACATCTTTAGTGTTGCTTTGCCTGAGTTTCTCTTCCAACTTCCTCCTATAATTATCCTTGAACCTCCTCAGCATCTCTCTCAGCTCATGCTGCACTCCCCTCAGCTTCTCCTTGTCTCCAGCCCTAAAAGCTCTCATCTTTTTGTTCAGAAGTGCTTTCAGGTCACTGGTGCAGTGTACAGCAGTGTAAGCAGTGTACAGCAGTGTACAGTCTGAGCTGGCATGGTCATGTCTTCACAGAATCTAATGTATTCTGTGATGCAGTCGGTCATATTGTCTACGTCCACCCCATGTGGTTCACAGAGTATGCTCCAGTCCGTCGTCTCGAAGCAGTCCTGCAGTGCAACAGCAACCTCCGGTGTCCACCTCCTCACAGTCCGTGTATAAGCAGGCTGCCTTTGCATGAGGGGAACGTACTTGGGTGTTAACATGACCATGCAGTGATCTGATTTACCAATGGGGGGTAGAGCTGTGGCACTATATGCATCTCTGACATTGGCATACAGAAAATCCAGTGTTTTGTTCTCTCTGGTGGGACAGTCAACAAACTGGTGAAAGTTCGGTAGTGTTTTTCCCACTGAGACATGGTTAAAATCACCTGTGATAGCCATGAATGCATCCGGGTGCTTCTCCAGTAATGTGGCCGCAGTGGAGCTGATGACATCACAGGCCACCGCTGCGTCAGCTGACAGAGGGACGTAGACGATAACAATTAAAGCGCACTTCATTTCTCGCGGCATATAATAAGGTCTCATACTAACAGCCAGCAGTTCAGTGTCCGGGCTGCAGCACTTTTCCTTCACATAAATGTGTCTGGGATGACACCACCGCTCATTAACAAGAAGTGCCACTCCTCCTCCCCTCTTTTTCCTGCTGTTTTTCATGTCTCTGTCCCCCCGTATAGTCTTGAAGCCAGGTATCGCTACGTTTACATCCAGGATCTGTGAGTGTAACCACGTCTCCGTAAAACACATGAAACTACACTCACGATACTCCTTTTGTGTCCTGACCAGCACTGTAAGCTCATCTGTTTTATTTCCCAGTGATCGCACGTTCCCGGTGATGACCATCGGTACAGCTGGCTTATGCTTCCTCCTCCTCCTCCTCACCTTCGCTCCAGCCCTTCGCCCGCGGTGTCTCCTCTTCAGCTCATCCGGGATGAGGGGTTTCACTGCCGGCCGCAGCGCTCCAGGCTCCGGCCTCCACAGCGCAATCAGCTGTTCGCGTGTGTAAACAATGCATCCGCCCCCACCTCTGTTGATCTCCATTGTCCAAGGAAGAGAAAAAGAAAAGAAAAAACTAGAAAAAGACCGGATAAAATAGAGATAAAAAGTTGGTCCAGTCTTAGTCTGAGTATTCCTACAGAGCCCTGGTTAATAAGGGATACACTATATACAGGTATAAACAGATAGAAACACAAAGACACGAGAGAGTTGCTGCTGGTACGGCCGCCCTGCCTCCAGCGCCATTTAAAAAAAAAAAAATGTATGTAATAATCTGTGAGGTAATGAATCAAGGCTTATAAATGTATTATGCTCTATAATTTTGCACTTGTCTGGTTGTTTTTCAACAATCAATACATGTTTTGTAAGCTAGTTAAATCCTTGAAAATTAATATTCACGTCAGACCTGCTTCATTTTGATTTTTTTTTTTTTACCCTGGAGGTGCATGGGGGGAGGGGGGTCCTGGTTAAGTCGAACGTGATTAGTGTATGCGGTCACCTACCGCAACTTGATTGGTTCGTCAGCTAAAGCTGTTCTGAGAGATGCCGGAGAGGACTAATGATAAAAATGTAAGTTCATTAAAAAAATGAGGGCAAACCGAGGATGCCAACAAATTTTCTCAGATTTACCAAAAATAGAGACTATATTTAAAAAATGCCGTACTCATGTGATGCGGATCGATCAATGACATGAAAAACGCACTTGGCCCACCACCTAAGACGCAACACTAAGACCCAGAACTAAACAAATAGCAGCAATGTGCATGCTCGTTCCATACACCTTTCATGTATTTTTATGTATAAACTGTATATATTTACAAGTCAGGGGGATAACTTAACTTTTTTCCTTAATAACTCCCATTTTAGTCTGTATGGTGTGGTGAGTCAGTTCAGGTGGTTCGGATTGATTAAGATTGATGACAAATGTGGAAATGTACATTAACTTTAAATAATTTCTACATCTTGACAAGTTATTTTCATCATAAAGTGAACTACTCTATTTTTGAGTGGGGACTTATTAATATTTTGTGCCTTTGTAGATCCACTGTGATGTGTAAGTTGCAATGCACATATGTAAGCCAGAATCCACCTTTTTCCGGCTTTAAGCAAAAAGAATGGTTCATTAAATGTAAACATTTCATAATGTCCTTGTACTACTTTGAACGAAAACAAAGAAACAAAAATTGTGAGTCATCATTACTTAGGTTATTATTATATTATTTTAGTGGTTCGACCCACTTGAAATTAGGCCTCTGAACTAAAATGAGTGTGACACCCCTGGACTAGACATTAATCACAACTTGGCTTTTTTATCTTCATTTTTAAGTGCCCATGGCATGTTAATGAAATTTGGGGCGGCTGTGGTGCAGGTGTAATGTGGCCAACTACTGATCGGAGGGTCAGGGGTTCGATTCCTGCTCTGTCTGCAGTCTGCATGTCGAAGTGTCCTTGAGCAAGACACTGAACCCCCAGTTGCTGCTGGCGGCCAGGCTAGCGCTTGTGTGTGTATGGCAGCTCTGCCGGCATCAGAGTGTGAATGTGTGCGTGAATGGGTGGATAGCAGGATCTGTAAAGCGCTTTGGTCATCCAGAGATGAGAAAAAGCGCTATATAAGTGAACGCCATTTACCAAATTTCTGACATGCTTTGGTCAAAACACAGAGTTTAATTACTGCAGAACCATTTAGTACCCAGCTGAAGAAGCCCTTCTCACAATGGTCTGCTTTTAATGTATGCTTTAAATACTAGTAAGCCTTAGTTCACCCCACCTAGACCCCGCCCTCCATTTGTCACTCCTGAACTGTGGCTAATGTTAGCTGGTAAGCTCACAGCTTCAGTAGCGAACACTGCTTGAGCTAACAAACGTACTGATAAGAGTATGAGTTGCGCAAAAGTCACAATAAAGCTTTATTGGAGACAGGGGTGTGTGGTTTGTAGGAGTGGGGGTAATCGTTTTTCTGATGCATCATGATGCAGATGCGAATTAATCAGAACTGATGCACAAATGTCAAGATTCTGATTCATAAATATCAATTCATAAGGTAATTAATTTTGCCGGAACAAAAAAGCAGAACTCAAAGACAGAAGTTAGCGTACGCCCAGATGGTCTTTGGTGTGGCACTCAACAGAGCCGTGCTTCAAGCCCAGCACAAACTCCTCATTTATGCAAGTTTGGGTGTTCAAATCAGTTTGTTGGAGCATCACTGTCATACTATGTGGACATATGGACTGTAGATTACATTCAATGCACGTAAGGTGCCTAAAGATTCCCACCCCAAGTGGGTAGAGCGGTCGATCTTCGGTCCTTGGGATATAATAAGCACAGAAACAACCCTGAATAACTGAATGGCTAGCTCTGCTAACAGGAGCTAACCACTGCCAGGCCCGGTCAGAATATAGTCATCTACAGCATCTACAGCAAAAAAAACAAAACAAAACAAAACTTTAGGAATGAGATACAGTATAGGGTCGAGCCTTGGTAGATGGCCCAGCTGGGACTGGAGATGTCTACTGGAGCGAATGTACAGTATAGAAAACTTACAAAAATGCTAAGCTAATGCTAGCAGCCTGATCTGCCTGGCTACCTCGATCATTAGGGCACCCAGGCAGGTAGAAAACTAGCAGTTCAGCTGACTCCTCCTGTTGAACTACGTACATTAATGGCATAATTCCCCTGAATATATCAGCCAAAAAAAAAAAGAAAAGAAAAATGGGCCAAAAAATGATATGAAAAATACTATTAACTGTGATTTAATGAACCAGCAGGGAACATGGGTGTCCTTTAGTGTGACTAGTTTTACAGGGAAGAACCATTATAAGTCTGGTCACACAAGAAACTAAATCCATAGAAGGCACTGTTGGTAGGGGGGTTTGGATGCTCACAGGGACACTTCCACCGTCTAATGGATGCAAACTTTCTGGAAAATATCACAGTCAAATAAATCAGCCAGTAGGATATCAAGTGCAAATCTCATAGAAAAAGTCTTAAGAGCAGGAGTACATGAGATGAGCAAAATAAGTTTATTTTCAATAGAACTACATATACCTCACTTTTGAGCCTTTAGGCACTTTTAAGATAATTAATCATTGTAGTAGTAGTAGATTAGTTTATTTGACAGGGACAGTGCAATAAACATAGACAATTAATCAAAGACAATCAATCTGATGTGTTGCACATAGAGTGTATAGCTATTAGCTAATTTGCAACTCTTGTCCCTGGATGGGCTTTAGAAAAAAGAATCAAGATAAAAATATACACAATAACCACATACATCAATGCAGAAAAATTATAAATACACAATTATAAATATTATAAATATTATAAATACACAAATATAACAGCCTGACTCACCTTTAACATAAATATTACAAATACACAAATATAACAGCCTGACTCACATTTAACACATATAACATAACTCACATTTGCCTATTTCAGGCCTTCCTCCCTCCGTCACTCACTATAAACAAACACATTTATTCCTTCCCTTCATTCACTCTCACTTTGCAGACAAATAATTCATACATGAGTACATTCTTGTTTATTTTTCAGCCAGTTTTTAACATTTTTAGTGAATGTTTTAAAGTCCGTTATTATTTTAATTTCATTTGGCATTGTGTTCCAGATGTGACTGCCCTTTATAGAGAAAGCTGTTTGTCCAAATGTGGTTCTGCGGTGGAATATTTTACAGTTATTGTTAACAGAACTCCTGGTGGCTCTGCTGCTGTCCTGTCTTTGGACGAAACCAGCAAGTGGCTCGGGTGCTGATTTATGGAAACATTTGAACGTTAATTTCAGAAGACAGAGGTCAATGAAGCTCTCAAAACTCAATAGGTTGTATTTTTTTAAAACATTACAGTGATGCCACCTAATGGGCTTTTTGTCCAAGATTTTTAGGGTTTGATTATATAATGAACCTATATGTCTTATTGTGGAAGGGGCTGCTTGAGCCCAGACTGTCAAACAGTATGATATATGAGAAAAAACCATAGAATGCATATACAGTGCAGCTGCTTCGTAAGGTATGTAATATCTAATTAATTTAAAGCAGTTCAGATTTTTTTTTACTGTTTTTGAAATTTTCTTTATATGAAGATTAAATTTGAGTTGAGGATCTAGTACAATGCCAAGGTATTTGAATTCTGTAGCTAAACTGATGTCATGATCATGTATATTAACTTTAAAATGTTGCAGGTTACATTTTTTGATTGAAAAGCACATTGAGACTGTTTTCTGAAGGTTCAGCAATAGATGGTTCTTGAGGAGCCACTCTTGGACATCAACCATACTTGTAGACAGTACATCTGCAGCCTGTGCTGGAGTCTTGGCAGCTGTGTAAATAACTGCATCATCTGCATAAAGTTGGCATGTTGCAGCTGAGCAGTGTAACGGCAAGTCATTAATAAAAATGCTGAAAAGTAAAGGACCAAGAATGGACCCTTGTGGGATACCCATGCGGTTGTTTAAAAATGAGGATTTATCCTGGTGCACTTTTACACACTGTTCTTTATTCTGGAGATAAGATGCAAACCATTCTAATGTATTTGGGGAGAAGTTAAAAGATACCATTTTGGATAAAAGCAAACTGTGGTTTACAGTATCGAAAGCCTTTTTGAGATCTAGAAAAACAGCTCCTACCACATTACCCCTGTCCAAGGACTGTTTGACGTTTTCAATAAGGCAACAATTTGCTGTTTCTGTTGAGTATCCTGGTCTAAAACCAAATTGATGTGGATGAAGAAGTTGACTGTCTTGTAAGTAGTCTATCAGCTGTGTAGCTACAACTTTTTCAAGAACCTTAGATAGGACTGGTAAGATAGAGATTGGGCGGTAATTGCATATATCGTCTTTACTGCCTGATTTATGAACTGGTATGACGACAGCTTTTTTCCAGCCAGATGGAAATGTACTAGACCTAATGGAGAGATTAATGAGATGAGTCAGTGGTTTGATTAATATTTTGCTGTGCATTTTGAGAAAGGAGGTGCTCATATTGTAGATATCACTAGTTTTTGAGTTTGACAGTGTTTTAACAATACCAGCAATTAACTTCTCATTTACCTCATCGATGTGAAAAGTATCTGTTGGGAGTATGGAATTTGTGTTGTTGAGCACATTTGGCAGCACAAAAATTTTTGTTAAGTCTTCCACAGAGCCCACAAAGTGTGAATTAAATTCATTTGCCAAAGTAGCCTTGTCACTGACGGTCTTGCCATTGATTCTAAGTTCCTTTACCCCCTTCTGATCGTTTTTTTTATTAGTTAAGTTATTTAAATGCCTCCATAGGGAACTGTTGTTACCCTTTGCATGATCTATCAGTTTATTGTAATAAGATATTTTTGATTTTCGCAGCTCATGTACCACTTTATTTCTTAAACTTTTGTACACAAGGTGATCATTTTGTAGTTTGGAGGTTAGTGATGTTTTCAGTGCATAGTCTCGCCTCTTCATAAGTTTTCTTATTTCATTATTTAACCATGGTAGGCTAATCTTCTGTTGTCTACTTTTAATTTGCTTTGAAAATTTTTCTATAGACTTTGTGATTGTTGCAGTTATAAAATTACAACAATCATCTACTTCACATGTTGCCATGAGCTGCTCCCAATTTTGATTCTCTAAGTAATGTTCAAACTCCTCATTTTTTGATTTGGGGATAATAAAATTTGATTTGTCAATATCGACTCCCCCAAAATACTGTAGTCGCTTTTTAGTAAGTTTCCTGACAGCAAGAACCATGTTATGATCTGAGAGACCAGTTACAAGATTATAGGTTCTGGTTATTCGTTCTGGTTTATTAGTAAATACCATGTCAATAAGTGTTCTGGATTGTTTGGTTATCCTGGTGGGTCCTTTGATGATTTGCTGGTAATTAAATTTAGTCATGAGGCTTTTCAGTTTTTGTTTGTCTTTTTTATCAGACCAGTTGATATTAAAGTCACCATGAATTATTGTTTCTCTGTTCTTCTCAAGTTGTTTAACCAGATCACTTAATTCATTATAAAAGGAAGAGTTGTGTGAAGGTGGGTTGTACACTACTGCAATGTTGAAATTCATTACCGGAGAGAGACATACATTAACAGCTAAACATTCAAGTGAAGTATTCAAATCAACCAGTTGACATTTATTTGTAGGTATGTCTGAAAAAAGGAAAAACATGGCATGCGCCCTTTAAGGCTCATACTATATTTTGGTTGTGCCCTCCACAATAGACAAAGGAATGGATAAAATATTATTTTTTTTTCTGATGGTTGTTTCCAGCCATACAATTATATAATAGTGAAACACATTTAGAATGATGATTGAAAGTGAGGACCATGTACTGGGTTTCACTTTGAAAATTAAAACAAAAATCAAGAGAAACAGTGAAAACTACAGGGAATAGAGAAGAAGAAAATATTTCTGGCAGGAAAGCTCAACAAGTTAATACTGCACAACTGCCAGTGATCAGAGAGAGAAAAATATCTGTGGTATCTCTTCTACTGTCACAGACCTTTTCATTGTAAGGAAAAGTTGTTCTATGCACACACTGAAGCATGAGGCCAATACTCAACTCCAATGTAAAATGTAACTAAATGGCAGCTGAACTATCACATAATTAAAATCTACGGGCGTATCAAATGAGGCTGGAAGAATGAAAAAAACTCCCAATGAAAACAAGAGAATAGGCCTGTCTTCCTGGAGTTGTATTTGGTGCACAAATCAAACCAAAAATGCAGATAAAATAAAAAATAAAATCATTCATGATGATCCCATCATCTCTGATTTTGCTAATGTAACATCTTAAAGAGTTTCCTCAGTGTTTCACTTGATCCCACGCTGCAAAGTCATTAACAGAACTGTCTAGAATGTAGGCCACTTCATTTCTGCAGTAATCCAAACACATTCCCACTGCAACAGAAGTAGAGTAGGAAGAGCCAAGATCTGAAGGATGAAGAGCACTGTTCCTTGATGGGATTTTTTTGCACATTTTTTTGTTTATATTTCATGTATGAATTATTTCTTTTATAAAACCTCATTTGTAAAAACATGCAAAAAGAAAGCACATTCAAGAAACAGCTGCACCATCACAAAGACTTTACACAATAGTACCATCTTTTCGTTTCGAAGCAAGACTTTTACCACACTTGTCACTTTGGAACAACTTGTCATCACAGCTAAAACTAAACCCAACATGGCAATACTTTCAGAAAACAAAAAAATTGGCAAAAAATTGAGTTAACAGTCAACAAAACACAAAACTGATACTTACCGTGTTCATGTCCATGGTCATCACCATGTTGGGCTGGGAGGATATCTGGCTGTCGGATGGAGAAGATGAGAGCTGGGCCAGGCCCGACTGAGGAATCATAACCAGACACCAGCGTTATATAATGGTCAAGTCCAGTATAATTATACTATCAACTTATCTCAGAAACTGATCTTTTTTCATTGCCTGAGGGGGCAAACCGAATAACAGCACTCCCTGGTACATATACTTATTAGTTATTGTTGAGCACAAATGCATTTAGTCAACATTTTAATGCGGCCATTAAAAATTCAGGACTGTGATTATCTGGACCTATTCTATTTAATCAGACATCTATATAGTAGTAATATACTTCTGTTCAAGAGACATCCTGCATGTGCCACAGCACCATGTACCTCTGGATAAACAGTATGAACAAAAGTTGAAATTTTAACAAGGCAATTGCCTAGGAGGGGTAAAAAATCTCACAAAATGTGGACAGACAGACACAGCACCATGGCATTAACTCATTTCACTTTTTTCCTGATTTCTTGGATTTCTGCCTACTCCAGCTTTAACTGGGTCTTTAATCTGGAGTTTAAGATCTTCCATAACACCAAAAAAAAAAAAAAAGACACTGACAAAGCCAATGAACATACAAACTTCACACAGAACGGTTCCACCTGGGCTCAAACTCAGATCCTTTCACTGCAAAGTTACTAAGCTGCTGAAAAATTGCTAAAAATTTTGATTATGATGAGTGAGTTAAGGTTAAGGAGGATGTAAGTTGAAATAATTTTTGTGTGAATACAGCCATGTGAAAAAATTAGGGCACCCTGTATAAGCCTGTGTGGTTTTTTTTTACATATTTGGACATATGGATATTTAATATCAATGTTAAAAATACTGGCAGATTCATGTAATACAACTAAACAATTACAAATGAATTAAAGACTTTTTTCAAATTTTCTGTAAAATGTAATTCTAAACAAATAGTGAGGAATAAATTAGGACCCCTCCCCCAATCTTTTTTAGGACACCCCCACATTTATTTCCACTTAAAATGGCTAAAATAAATGTTTAAAAAAATGCAAATAAAAACAAAAACAAGGTTAGACATAGATACTATGTGAACATTTCTTAATAAAGAATTGACTATTTAATGGGGTGTCCTAATTTTTTCACGACTGCATGTATCTATATATGTATGGATTGAAATTGTTATGTTGAAAAAGAATTATTTTATTATTATTATTATTATTTTTAAATGACCGAAACAAACCTTGACCTTGTGAACAGCTTTTCCGGAGAGAAATTTAATCTGATGTGTAAGTAGCTATCTGGTGCTGTAATCACAACAAGTTATAAATCATGGCTTTACTGGCCCAAAAGTTGGCAAATAAAAACAAATTGTGTGTTGGGAGCTCATGTTTACACTCATGCACAGGGGAGGTCTAGAATGAGGACCGTGTGGAGACAAAACCATTGAGTTTTTCAAACTTACGAACTAAATTCCTGTTTATGCCTAAATACTTCTTGCATTTTAAAGATTTTTATCATTGCTGTTATAATCAAGACTGACAAATATGAGTGTAGGCAAGTCAGTGAATAATTTGGGTAACTCTTGGTCTAGAGAACACACTACAGGTACATCTCAGAAAATTAGAATATCATGAAAAAGTTCAATATTTTTTGTCATTCACTTCAGAAAGTGAAACCCATATAGTATATAGATTCATTACACAGAGTGATATATTTCAAGTGTTTATTTCAATTTTGATGATTATGGCTTATAGCCCATGAAAACCCCAAATTCAGTTTCTCAAAAAATTAGAATATTACATAAAATTAATTTATAAAAATAGTTTTTTAATGGAAATGTTGGCCGACTGAAAAGTATGTCCATGTACACACTCAATACTTGGTCGAGGCTCCTTTTGGATAAATTATTGTATCAATGTGGCGTGGCATGGAGGTGATCAGCCTGTGGCACTGCTGAGGTGTTATGAAGGTCCAGGTGGCTTTGATGACCTTCAGCTCGTCTGCATTGTTGGGTCTGGTGTCTCTCATCTTCCTCTTGACAATACTCCATAGATTCTCTATGGGGTTTAGGTCAGGACAGTTTGCTGGCCAGTCAAACACAGTGATGCCATTGTCATTAAACCAGGTTTTGATACTTTTGGCAGTGTGGGGGCGGGGTGCCAAGTCCTGCTGGAAAATGAAATCAGCTTCTCCATAAAGCTTGTCAGCACAGGGAAGCAAGAAGTGCTCTAAAATTTCCTGGTAGACGACTGTGATGACTTTGGTCTTGATAAAACACAGTGGACAAACACCAGCAGATGACCTCTGTTCAGATAAAACTAAATTTTGCATTTGATTTGGAAATCAAAGTCCCAGAGTCTGGAGAAAGAGTGGAGAGGCACAGAATCCAAGTTGCTTGAGGTTTAGTGTGAAGTTTCCACAGTCAGTGACGATTTGAGGAACCATGTCATCTGGGAAAGAATAACTCCGTGTACTACCATGTAACCTTAGACCGTAACAATTGTTGGTAATGAGGCCCACCACCATCGTGTCGTCCGCAAACTTGATGATGTGGTTGGTGCTGTAGGCTGGTACAGACGTGGACAAAATTGTTGGTACCCCTCTGTTAATGAAAGAAAAACCCACAATGGTCACAGAAATAACTTGAATCTGACAAAAGTGGTAATAAATAAAAATTCTATGAAAATTAAGCAATGAAAATCAGACATTGCTTTTGAATTGTGGTTCAACAGAATTATTTAAAAAAAACCAAACTCATGAAACAGGTCTGGACAAAAATGATGGTACCCTTAACTTAATATTTTGTTGCACAACCTTTTGAGGCAATCACTGCAATCAAACGAATTCTGTAACTGTCAATGAGACTTCTGCACCTCTCAGCAGGTATTTTGACCCACTCCTTATGAGTAACCTGCTCCAGTTGTCTCAGGTTTGAAGGGTGCCTTCTCCAGACGGCATGTTTCAGCTCCTTCCACAGATGTTCAATAGGATTTAGATCAGGGCTCATAGAAGGCCACTTTAGAACAGTCCAATGTTTCACTCTTAGCCATTCTTGGGTGTTTTTAGCTGTGTGTTTTAGGTCATTATCCTGCTGCAAGACCCATGACCTGCGACTGAGACCAAGCTGTCTGACACTGGGCAGCACATTTCGCTCTAGAATATCTTGATAGTCTTGAGATTTCATTGTACCCTGCACAGATTCAAGACACCCTGTGCCAGATGCAGCAAAACAGCCCCATAACATAACAGAACCTCTTCCATGTTTCACAGTAGGGACAGTGCTCTTTTCTTGGTATGCTTCATTTTTGCGTCTGTGAACATAGAGCTGATGTGCCTTGCCGAAAAGTTCCAGTTTTGTCTCGTCTGTCCATAGGACATTCTCCCAGAAGCTTTGTGGCTTGTCAACATGCAGTTTGGCAAATTCCAGTCTGGCTTTTTTATCATTTGTTTTCAACAGTGGTGTCCTCCTTGGTCGTCTCCCATGAAGTCCACTTTGGCTCAAACAACGACGGATGGTGCGATCTGACACTGATGTACCTTGACCTTGGAGTTCACCATGAATGTGTTTAGAGGTTGTTCTGGGCTCTTTTGTTACCATTTGTATTATCAGTCTCCTCCTGCGGCCACGTCCAGGGAGGTTGGCTACACCCGTGGATCTTAAATTTCTGAATAATATGTGCAACTGTAGTCACAGGAACATCAAGCTGCTTGGAGATGGTCTTATAGCCTTTACCTTTAACATGCTTGTCTATAATTTTCTTTCTAATCTCCTGAGACAACTCTCTCCTTTGCTTCCTCTGGTCCATGTTTAGTGTGGTACACACCATGTCAACAAACAGCACAGTGACTACTTGTCACCCTTTAAATAGGCCGACTGACTGATTACAAGTTTGTAGACACCTGTGATGTTAATTAGAGGACACATCTTGGTTGAACATGTCCCTATGGTCACATTATTTTCAATCTTTTCTAGGGGTACCATCATTTTTGTCCAGGCCTGTTTCATGAGTTTGTTTTTTAAAATAATTCTGTTGAACCACAATTCAAAAGCATTGTCTGATTTTCATTGGTTAATTTTCATAGAATTTTTATTTATTACCACTTTTGTCAGATTCAAGTTATTTCTGTGACCACTGTGGTTTTTTCTTTCATTAACAGAGGGGTACCAACAATTTTGTCCACATCTTATGCATTCACGGGTCAGCATGGTGAAGAGCAGCGGGCAAACTGACATTTGTACTAATGTCCCTTTCAAATAAACATTAAACTTAACCTTTTACAACTCTAATGCGATCATTTTATTGCAAGCATTTTATTGAATAACGGCTATCGGGTTTGTTGTAGACAACTGATTTTTCTTTCCACCGGGCGGACTCGGCTCCGGTTTACTTTTGAGCATCTTGTAACGGGTTTCCTAGCCCTTTAGAGTGGCTATATAAAACCCTCAATTTATTTGAATCAATATTATCATCAAAAATGAAAACTGAGTCACAAGGTATTTGCAGAAATTCAATGGCTCGGTTCAACACTGACAAGATCCACCCTATAGGGTGTAAGTACCATTTTGCAGCGTAATAAAAGACAAGGCCTAAGGAACGACTAAACTCTCAATTATTTATTCATTTTTGAATCATTTAGACCAAAAAAAAAAAGAAGTAATCCACACTTCAGTAAATGGAACAGACTTATTTTGTTCTTACAATCACGGTAAAGGTTAGACAAAAACAAAAAACTCCAATATTGCAAAACACATTTTTTGCACACATCTACATTCTCCATGCATGAGTGAAAAACAAAACACTACCTAAAAGCAAATTATACAGCAATAAACGTTGCGATGTACGGGCCTTTTTTATTTCATCCCAGCAGCCAATTTGTTGTGGAACAAAGATAGTTTAAGTAAAAGCATGCAGATTTAATTAAAAAGCATTTCATTACATTTCAGCGTCAGTTTTTTCCGACTCTGCATCAGAATTGAAATCTGAGTTGTATCACCGTCCATATCACAACTCTTCTCGTGGTCAGGATCGCCCACAAAATCTTCCTCCCAAAAGTTCTCACCATCCAGACAACGCTGCCAATAGTCCTCAGCTTTTTGCAAATGATGAGCCATCTTCTCATCGCCCGCAAACAGCGTTTCTAAAATCTCAGAAATCTTGGGGGTGATACGTGGTGTTTGTCTAAGTTCATGAAGGAAAGCCTCTGTAATTCCAATGTACACCTGTATACAAGTATACATGTAGTTTAATTCGGTCAACATGTCAGGTCAGGCACTGGTTTGCTTGCTACCAGATAACCATGAAAACCGGTACTACCTGTCTCATGGGTTGGGCCGTTGGCGACTCAACCGGCAACCCTGCCCTTCCGAGGGCATGGAGGGCGAAACTGGGCATCCTAGCAGAACTAAAAACAATATCTGTCACAGGTCTGTGGTGGACCACTCCCAGTTACACGGGATGAGACTGGACATCCTGGTAGATAAGCACATCTGTCACAAGGTCTGTGGTGGACTTTTGCCAGTTGGTCCATCGTGACATGCACTACACAAAGAGCAGAGATAAAAAAACCTATCATCTGGTCAGTCACTGTAACAGATACTGGAGTCAGTTTGTCTTGGCCTGTCCTTGCCACTGATAATACCTCTATCTGCCAAGAATGTGCCGCTAGTCCAGCAAAAGCTAGCGGTACTCAAATACTTTGTAAGCAGTTTCATGAAATGGTCAGTCAGAGAGCAACTCATACTGGCTCGGACGTCAACTGGGTTAACAAGATCAGGAGTTCCTGGCAGCGGAAGGCGAAGGACAGAACTGCGTGGAGGAATTTGATCAGACCTAAATGAAATAGTCATTGTCGCCCCCAACAGACTGCTATGATGATGATGATGAATGAATACCGGTAGTTGCTCTTCTCTCACACGCACAGGCATCGGGTTCTGTTGGTCTTTTCTAGTAGGCTCATCTTCCACCCCTGTCTGTTGGCGATGTACATCGCTTGTTTTCAGATCGGGGGAAATCACGTTTCGCAGTACACTCTAGTCCACGGCCGAAAGTGTGGCTTTTCTGGAGAGTGGGCCAAAAGTTTCTCCTTCATCCAACTGGTAAAAACAAGGTTCACAAGTTATGCAGTTGAACACATAACCCCATCTACCTCCGGATTCTAAATGCCATTCCTCCTGAAGACTCCCGGTTGCGGGGGTCTGGATGCCCCACAGATAAAACAGTCTCTTTTTCGGCGCTAATCCCGCAGCGCTCTGTAGCAAGGTGGAGCCGGGTGTCTCGCTGATCAGACGAAGATCGCTCGGCCTTAGTCATGGTGGGTTTTTTTCTTTTTCCCAAAGATTGTTTAATTTTTCCAATTTTGGGCTACTTATTCATCCGATTTTCACACACTCCACCCTGGAGTTTCATTGGTTGACGGTAGGGGCCTGCCTGTAGACCGATATAGGGGAGGACTCTCCGTTCATTGGATAGAACGATCCTGCGTTCGTTGTGTAGATAGGTGGGTTCTTATACCACATTTTTCTAATGTAGACGGTAAAATGGTATGATGTGTAAAATGGTATGATGTAATGCGTCAAATGCTTTTTTAAAAGTCAATAAATACTCTTTAGCTCTCTACCTACCCACGAGTAATGCAGACTTAGAAACTCGGAAAAGAAGGTAAAAGCCATCGCCTTATTTTTTAAAGATAAAGTTTTTTTTTAATTAGAATTTACCGCAGTAAATACATTTGCAAATGATAAAGTTTTGAAATAAATTGAATAAAATAATTTACCCATTGATAAATATCACGTACAACGTTTTACCGTCCGGATGCCCTTTCTTATATTTTTTATGCATTTTGAAACCAAACCAAGAATCATGAATATTTGTCCTCAACTTACTTTAGTCTGATTTATTGATCAATCTTTTTTACATTTGCTGACTGTAGAGTGAAAAATATTGTTTGGATCATTGGGAAAAACTGAATGGAATGTTGAAAAATGTCTGTGTTATCAGAAAAAACACTTTTAAATAACACGAAACTGTTTGAATGACCAACCAATGCTGAAAAATGCAGGTGGCCTTCTGACCCCGGAAGACACAGTTATGATGTTACTGAGGGAAGGGATGGAGGGAAGGGGTTGTCAGTGGTGTGAGATTTGAAAATTATTAAACAGCGCACATAGAATCGGTGTATTTTAAGTCGATAAATACATAGAAGTACTTTTTGGAAGATCCAAGATGTTGATCCATTAAAGTGTTAATTTTTAGTTGTTTAAAGCTTATACTAGTTAAACATATTTTCAGAATTCAGTTTGTGCTTTTCTCGGAGCCAAAATATGTCGGTAACACAATTCTTCAAGCAGAAGGATCCTTAACCGCTTTATAGACAACCTCAGGCCTTAGGTCGCCAGTCTGAGAAATTGTTGAGCCCAAGGTAGAGAAAAAGTTGGTCATGCAATATTTATTTCTGTAGGAAAAAACCTCAACAAACTATAAACACGATGCCCGATCTAAAAGCTAAATTTACCACATCTTCTTGTTTTCTTTTTAAAAACAAACTACTTAAGGTTCATGCAGAAGCATTTTTTTTTTGTACGCTTGAAGTTTTGACTGCATATGCCTGTCAGGAAAACACTGTGAGATTGTTGTTTTGTATCAAAAATTAGTTGGGTGTTTTTTTGTGAGAATGAAGGTTGTTTCAAAATATTAACCAGAAACTACTATGGAGCTTGGTGGCTGACCAAAAATTCACGTTGTCTGTGCGGACAACTTAATTGAACTGCGTGGTGTGATAGATACAGTATTTGTGTTAAGTTGCAAGTTTTGCTTTGTTTCACACTTGAGAATTTAATATCATTCCATTTTATTTGTTCATGCTCCTCATAATACAGACAAAATCAAAAAGAAATCTAAATTGCAAAGCTTAGTCCTTTGTGAAATGTGGTGGTGGTGGTGTTGTCAGAGAGGCCAGCGCACGTCGTCGGTCAACCTCGAGCCTTCGCTGTGATAGATATTTGTGTTAAGTTGCATGTTTTGCTTTGTTTCACACTTAAGAATTTAATATCATTCCATTTTATTTGTTCATGCTCCTCATAATAGAGACAAAATCAAAAAAATAATATACAAAAAAATTGTGTATTTATTGGTTTGTACAGCTGTGTAGGTATAACACAGAATATTCTGCGGAGGATATAAAAAGGTTATATATGAGGGGGGAATGTCACCACAAATTAAACCGACCTTTTTCAAAAAAGTAAACAGTTTCATCTAGATTTAGGCAAGATTTTGTAGATTTTGACATCGGTGAGGTTTTATGGTAATTCTGGTATACAGATACTGAATAGACTTTTCAAACTAATGAAGCAGGTTTGTGTGCATATAACTACCGGTTTCAAAGTCAGAGTTTGTATCAATACCGTGCAAGCATGTAATTTGTTAATACAGAGATAAAAAATACCGTTGTCCAGAGAAGTTTTTGTGACTTTTTTCTCACATATATATCATCATCACTCTTCACTCTATCACTTTATAAAAGCAAGAAATCTGTCAGTGTGTGTGTCTGTCACGATCATAGGCCGCCTATGATGTTCCTATGATATCTGCATGATGTCCTATGATGCTCCAATGATGTCGGTGATCATAGGACCGTCTACATGATGTCTATATGACATCAGATAAACCATAGCCTATGTGACGTCAGATAAGGCTTATGTTCCTATGATCTCTGACGGATGTGTATATGACGTCATACAGACCGCAGCACTTGCTAAAAGACATATACTGTATATACACAGGTAATCAACATAACACAGAACAGTAACAGGCAGGAGAAGAAGTAACAAGCAGGGGCAAACACAGACGGCAGGGCATGGTTACAGAAAATGGGATGGGCGGAGCTGCACAGATAATCACACACAGGGGACCAGAGGGGACACAACACCAAGGCAATAATGATAATGATAATGACGCCAATAATAACAATGCTGATCACTCTATAAATTCAAGAAATCTCTGTGTGTCTGTCTGTCTGTGACGATCATCGGACATCATAGGATGGCCTATGATGTCTGCATGATGTCCTATGATGATCCTATGAGGTTCGAGCAGTACCTCCCAGGCATGACTGTGTTGCACGTCAGAAAAGATGCTGTGAAGATGAAACACCTGAGGTTCGAGCACGTCAGGAAAGATCCTGTGAAGATGACACAGCTGAGGTTCAAGCAGCACCTCCCAGGCATGACTGTGTTGCACGTCTGAAAAGATGCCGTGAAGATGAAACACCTGAGGGAACAACACACCCGTCTGAGACAGGAAGAGACCGACAAGGGATGCACAGACAGGAAACGTATGGCAGTGCGCCATGCATATACTGAGTCACTTGAAGCCCAAAATGCCTGCAAAGCGAGCAACGCTGCACACCAGGCAAAGCACAGACAAGCTGAGACCAAGGAGATGTGGAATAGTCGGCTGGCCGCCAACGCTGCACGCCAGGCAAGGCACAGACAAGCTGAGACAGAATAGGACACACTACTTTAAACCACACCCATTCGAAGCAGTAAATCTGGAAATCTCACTCAGTAAGGCAGAAGGCACTCTATAAATTCAAGAAATCTCTGTCAGTGTGTCAGTCTGTCACCCAATTAAGAATCGACACACTACTTTAAACCACACCCATTCGAAGCAGTACCCATGAAGAATGGCAGTCTACACTACAAATGTGTAAACTGCCAAGCAAAGAGCTGATTTTCTCCGGGTACTCTGGTTTCTGGATTTCGACGGGCATCCACAGGTCTTCCTGAACAGGGTCGACAGCCATTTTTTGCTCAGATCTATTTTCAGGATCCTGTCCATGAACTGGAATTACAACACACCTATCCCTCAACCAGTGGTCTGAACGAAGAAGAAGAAGAACAAGAAGACCCACCAGATGGGAGGGCAATCATCATCATCACAGCAGTTTGTCAGGGGCGACAATGACTGTTTCATTTAGGTCTGATCAGATTCCTCCACGAAGCTCTGTCCTTCACCCTCTGCTGCCAGGAATTCCTGACCTTATTAACCTGGGCGACGTCCAAGCCGGTATGAGTTGCTTTCTGACTGATCATTTCATGAAACTGCTTGCAAAGTATTTGAGTACTGCTAGCTTTTGCTGGACTAGTGGCACATTCTTGGCAAATAGAGGTATTATCAGTGGCAAATACAGTGAGGAGAACTGCTACACGTCAGAAAAGACGCCGTGAAGATGAAACACCTCAGGTTCGAGCAGTACGCTGCAGGCATGACTGTGAACAACACAGCCGTCTCAGACAGGAGGAGACCCTTCAGCAATGGGCATGCAGAAATACTTGCTTATACTTGGTTTCTACGGGCATGGACGGGTATGCACGGGTATGTACTAGTTAATATTGAATTGTCACAGTGACCCTGACTGTGGCGAGCTTACTCTCGTGTCCCGGCTGACTACACAAATCTCTGAGGGAAGTTTATTAAATAAGATGCTTGAGAGGGAAAAAACAAATAAATGAAACCTTGCTTCACTGAACTTTTATTATCACTCGAACCGTACCCCCCCCCCCCCCGCAAGTACAAGCCAGCAGGCCGGCAGAGAAAACGCACCAAAGAAAATCCATAACAACTAGACAATGGTGCATTCCCACTCGAATCTCAAATTCCATCCCCATCTGTGTTGCCTCCGATCTGCTCGGTCTCGTCTCTGAAAGCAGGTGCCGCGGGTTCAGGATATCAGTTTCCCCCTGACAGTTCGGAGGTGAGGCACAGTCAGCTGAGCTGCTCCGCTGAGGACGTTGCACATGTCATCAGCGTGGTTAAGTGGAGGAGAAGAGGAGAGGGGAGCCAGATGAGTCATGATGGAAAGGTGGAGGGCAGTGTGTGTGAAGAGGGTAGGGGGTGCAATCTGTTTCCCCCCAAATCTGTCATCACAATTACAATGAGAGGTGCAGCTCCTCAAATTTCTTTCTAAAGGAACGGTGCAGACATCTGCCTGAACTTCTGCAGTGCGTGTGTGTGTGTGTTGGTTAAGCCCGAGGGAACTCAGAGGTTAAGGAAGAGTAAAACGATATCTTTGTTTCTCTTTGGATCTCTCATGGTGATACTCCAGAGTTTTGCCAATGGTGGTTGATGTCTGCCATGGAGGCTGTGCTTTTACAGCATTTAGGGATGAGGGAAATTTACTCCTCCAAATGTGTGTGTGTGTGTGTGTGTGTGAGAGAGAGAGAGAGAGAGAGAGAGAGAGAGAGAGAGAGAGAGAGAGAGAGAGAGAGAGAGAGAATTGTGGCGCTTATTTGGTCACTCTGACAAAATGAACACACTAAAAACATGTCATCGATTATCCTTGAAAGCTGTTTCCCCCATAATCAACATTCCATTCTCACGCTAACCCCATACGGCCAAAGATCATTTTTAAAAGCACATATAATTAACATTCTATACTACACTAATTCCCGCACTAATCTCACAGGCCAAAGATCAATTTTAAAAGCAAATATAATTGACATTCCCTTCTCACAGGTCAAAGATATTTTTAAAAGCACTTATAATTGACATTCTATACCCCACACTAATCCCACAGGTCCATTATAATCGACATTCGATACCCACACTAATCTCCATGTCATTACAGATAATCCCCTGAGAATTACATAGATCGGGTCAGGGGCGGGTCAGGGAACGTGTCGGGTCAAAAGTCACCTGTCAAAAAGAAGTTGATAGGAAGTACCCCCTCCCTCTCTTGTATAGAAACTTTAAAATTAAACTATTTGTCGACAATAAAAATCTGCGTTGACAAATTTTTATGATTGAAGTTATTGACAACATCGACTAATCGTTTCAGCCCTACTGCCGACCCACATGTTTTGTGGCCTCCCTGTGAGAAAGTCCAGCACCCAGTTACCAGGAGAAGTTTTGAGTTCCAAGTGTCTGAGTTTTTGTATCAGGTGCTGGGGGATGATTGTGTTGAATGCTGAAGTCCAAGAACAGCATTCGCACATAGGAGTTCTTTGAGTCCAGGTGGGTGAGAGCTGGATAGAAAGCAGCAGCGATGGCATCTTCTGTGGATATTTGACCTGTTTGCAAACTGAGATGGGTTGTGGGACGGAGGGAGGGTGGACTTGATGTTCTGCATGACCAGCCACTCGAAGCACTTCATTATGATGAAGGTCAGTGCTACGGGCTGGTAATCATTGTAGCTGGATGGGACGGGCTTCTTTAGGACTGGTATTATGGTAACAGTTTTGAAACACGTGCGGACAACCTTCTGCTGTTATTGCAATATTAATCATGTGAAGTCCAATCTGTCACTGTCTGCACCTACAACACCACATCAAACTTGCAACTACGAGTATTACTGCTCTACCTTTTCTGTATATTGGATTGCTGGGTTTTATCGTTTATCTTTATTTGCACTATGGGATGTCTGGGTTTTATCTTTTACCGTTATTTGCACTATGGGTAGCATTACTGTTCAAAGACTGCTGTCGTGTTTTTTCCAGCCTTATTCCTTTTTTTTTGTATTGCGCACACCACTGAAGAGAGAGAAACAGCATTTCAATTCTCCTGTATGTCCTGTACGTATAGTAGTATTGACAAAATCTTTGAATCTTGACTCAGAGATATGTTGAAGATACTGGCCAGGACATTCTTGAGCTTCTCCACACAGTCCTTCAGAGCACGACTTGGTATATTGTCTGGTCCAGCTGCCTTGTGTGGGTTGATCCCGGAGAGGGTCCTCTTCACGCTAGCCAGATCCAGATTTATAGCCTGCTCGCCTGGAGGAGGAGGGGTCTTCTTTGCTGTTTTGTGCTTCAAAACGGCCAAAGAAGTCGTTCAAGTTGTTAGGCAGTGTGATGTCACTTGCACAGATCTGAGGTGGAGGTCTGTAGTTGGTGAGGGTCTGTATGCCACGCCAGACAGAACATGCATCTCTGGTGTTGCTGAAGTGTCCAGATATTTTCTTGCTGTACTGTCGTTTTGCCTCCTTGATACCACGGGATAGTTTGGCCCTAGCTGTTGTTAGTCCTGTAGTGTCACCGGCCCTAAAGGCTGCGTCCCGAGCCCTCAGGAGGCCTGTGTACCTCTGCTGTCATCCATGGCTTCTGGTTACCATGAACAGTGACGGTTTTGCAGTGAGTGACATCATCAATGCATTTAGCTATGTACGCTACAACAACCTCAGTGTACTCCTCTATGTTTGTGTGTCCATTGTGAGTGGTTGCATCCATGAAAGTGTCCCAATCTGTAGTGCTTAAGTGGTCTTTCAGACCATCCAAGGCCACCTCTGGCCACACACCTACCTGCTTTTTTGTTTTTCTGATGGCTTTCACTCTGGGTCTGTATGTAGGCTTTAGCAAGATACTGATGTAATCAGAGAAACCCAAGTGGGGAGGGGGAGGCTCTGTATGCGCTCTTATGAGTTGTGTACACAAGGTCCAGCAAGTTGTCTCCTCTTGTTGGAAAGTCCACATGTTGTAGTTTTGGTGGGAGTGTGGGCCTCAGGCCTCAGGTTATTTCACACCTTAGACAGAGACAATGAATACACATGGGAGAACAGTGGGAGTGGGGGTTGAATGAAGCGAGGTGTAGATGTCCTGCTGTTATTAGGAAGTGCCTTGAATCTTGTGAAGTGTAACTTGATGTAGAGAGAAGGATGTTTAATGTGACTAGTCAGTCTGTTCTGTGCTCGTGATGTGACGAGTCATTCTGTTCAGTGCTCATGAGATGTGAGTGTGCAATAAATCATTTGAAATGAATCTGCCTGTGATTTTACACACTCCACACTGGTGACCCAAGACGTATTATGGAACACGAGGCAAGATCCCCGGAGCCGGCCCGGTCAGGAAGCTACAGCGAGGCGGCAGCCATCCCACAGACAGCCCGGACTGGAACCTCCAGCCACGCATGTGCGGTTGCAGTCAAGCTACCGGATTTCTGGCAGCACAACCCGTGCTCTTGGTTCCACCTCACCGAGGCCCAGTTCGCCCTCCGGGGAGTAACGGTAGATGACACCAGATTCTACCATGTGGTCGCAGCGCTCGACGCCCGCACAGCTCAACAGGTAGCGAGCCTGCTCGATCAGCCACCAGCCAGCAACACATACGAGGCGCTCAAGGCTGCGCTCATTCAGCGCTACACGCTCTCGGACTGTGAGAGAGCGGAGAGGCTCCTGATGCGGACCGAGCTAGGAGATGGTTCGGCCGTAGACCTGATGGAGAAGAAGCTGGCGTTAAGGGGCACGGACGACGAGCACTTTCTATTTGCCCACCTCTTCCTCCGGAACCTTCCGACAGTAGCGAGAGCGGTTCTGGCCAATTCGCCGCGGCTGGCCGCGCGAGACTACCGTGCCCTAGCCCAGGAGGCAGACCGGATCATCATCACCACCAAGGCGATCACAGTCAACGCGGCAGCGACGGAGCCCAGCGAGACGACCAGAGGAGGCGAGGAGCCACCGACGGTAGCAGCAGCAGGGGCCAAGGAGCGCCAGAGGGACACGCTCTGTTCCTACCACCGCCGCTTCGGAGAGAACGCATGCAGATGTGCACCACCGTGCCAATTCCAGTGCTCGGAAAAACGCCAAGGCCGGGGGTCGGCAGCAGCAGCGACCCTCGGTGAAGAGAACAAGCTGCTCTACCTAACGGACGCACGCTCGGGGAGGCGTTTCTTCGTGGACACCGGAGCCCAGAAGAGCTTCATCCGGCCGACCTACGCTGACCGGCTGGCAGGATCTAGCGGCCCCGGGATGTTGGCAGCAAACGGCTCGGATATTAAGACCTTTGGTGAGAGGACTCTGCTCTTATCTCTACACGGCCGTACATATGAGTGGACTTTTGTCATAGCAGCACTGAATTACCATATAATGGAGGCTGATTTTCTGTGTGCACATGGTTTACTGGTTGATGTTGCTAACAGGCGCCTGGATAATGTCTTTTGACTCTCTCCCCTGTATAGCTCGAGTGACCCAGCCAACAGCACAAGCCAACGTCACAGCTACAGGCGGTAAGTTCCACACACTGCTCACTCAGTTCCCAGCACTCACGGTCCCGACGTTTTCGGCGGCCATCGCTAAACACGGGGTGGAGCACTTTATCACCACTACCGGGCCGCCCGTTTTTGCAAGACCTCGGCGCTTGGACGCAGCTAAACTGGCCATAGCGCGCGAGGAGTTCGCCAACCTGGAAAGGTTGGGCATCATCAGGCGCTCGAACAGCCCATGGGCATCCCCGCTACACATGGTCCCTAAGGCTGAGGGATCGTGGTGACCGTGCGGTGATTTCCGCAGGTTGAACAACGCCACAGCGCATGACCGCTACCCGATTCCCCACATACAGGATTTTTCCATTCACCTCGCCGGGGCACGCATTTTTTCCAAAATAGACCTGATCCGCGGTTACCACCAAGTCCCAATGCGCGCTGAGGACGTACCCAAAACAGCGGTAATAACTCCGTTCGGTCTATTCGAGTTCCTGCGCATGCCATTTGGGTTAAAAGGAGCGGCACAGACGTTCCAGCGCATGATGGATACAGTGCTGTGCGATCTCCCATTCGTGTTCGTCTACCTGGACGATATCCTGGTAGCCAGCGCGTCCGAAGACGAACATGAAACCCACCTCACGACGGTTTTCCGGAGGTTGGAGGAGCACGGGTTAATAATCAACCCGGCGAAATGCCAGTTCGGCGTAACTGAGATTGATTTTTTGGGGCACCGCGTCTCTCCAGAAGGCGCGATCCCGCTGCCCGACAAAGTGCACGCCGTGGCGGATTTTCCCCGGCCTCAGACGGTCAGGGCGCTGCAGGAATTTTTGGGAATGGTGAACTTTTATAACCGTTTCCTTCCCCGCGCGGCGCAGCTCATGCAACCATTGTACGCCGCGCTCAAGAAACAGAAACTCGTGGATAGGGTTGAATGTACCCCGGAGCGAGAGCGGGCGTTCTCGGAAGTTAAAGCAGCTCTGGCAAACGCCGCACTTCTGGCACATCCAGACCCGACGGCCCGCATAGCACTCACCACCGACGCTTCAGACGTGGCCATAGGGGCTGTCGTGGAGCAGCGCATCGCCGGGGCTTGGCAGCCACTCGCCTTTTTCAGCAGAACTTTGCGCGACAGCGAACGTAAATACAGCGCGTTCGACAGAGAGTTGCTGGCTCTCCACCTGGCCATTTGCCACTTCCAGTTCTGGCTGGAAGGGCACAGCTTCACCATGTTTGTAGACCACAAGCCACTAACATTCGCGATGGCCAAGGTTTCAGAACCGTGGTCGGGCCGGCAGCAGAGACAGCTGGCCACGATCTCAGAGTTTACTACCGATATTCAGCATGTGTCGGGTAAACTGAATGTAGTGGCGGACTGCCTCTCGCGCGCCGTGGTGGCCCCAGTCTGCGTGGGCATAGATTACGCAGCCATGGCCGCGGAGCAGATTAGCGATGCAGACGTGCGCGCGCTCCAGTCTGGACCAACAGGGTTAAGGCTGGAGAGCAGGGCGCTGCAAGATGGCATGCCCCCCCTAATCTGTGATGTCTCCACGGGTCGCCCGCTTCCCGTGGTCCCGGCCGCGTGTTTGAGTCGGTTCACACTCTGGCACACCCAGGAGTGCGCGCGTCCGTCAAAATGGTGGGAGAGAAGTTTGTGTGGCTGAGCCTACGCAAACAAGTTAAAGAGTGGGCTGCAGCCTGCATGGCGTGCCAACGAGCCAAGGTACACAGACACACGAAGGCTCCCTTGCAGCCATTTCGTATTCCGGCTAAGAGGTTCGACCATGTTCACGTGGACCTCGTGGGCCCCCTCCTGCCATCACAGGGGTGCACGCACCTCCTGACAATGGTGGACCGTACTACGTGCTGGCCAGAAGCGGTTCCGCTGGCGGCAACCACGTCCGCAGACGTGGCACACGCTTTTTTAACAGCATGGGTGGCACGTTTTGGAGTCCCGTCGGACATTACGTCCGACAGGGGCCCTCAATTTGTTTCCAAACTCTGGTCCGCAATGGCCCGCAGCCTGGGTGTTACAATTCACCGCGCAACCGCGTGCAACCCACAGGCCAATGGGTTATGCAAGCGTTTTCATAGATCACTGAAAGCAGCACTCAGGGCTTCATTGACGGATGCAAATTGGGTAGACAAGTTACCATCGGTTTTATTGGGGTTGCGCTCCGCGCCGAAAGAGGATCTGGAAGCTTCCCCGGCAGAGCTCGTTTTTGCGCAGCCACTACGGCTGCCCGGGGAATTTCTGCCAGATAATCCCGCGCCTGGCAGCTCCCCTTCTCAGCTTTTGCAGCGTAGCGCAAACACAGGCAGGCTGCCGGGACCTGCCCAACACAGTTTTCCGCGTGTTTTTGTGCCTAAAACTTTGAAGAACGCAGAGTTCGTGTTTGTCAGACACGACACCCACCGCCCTCCATTGCGCCCACCCTATGATGGACTGTTCAGAGTGCTGGAAACAGGGGATAAGTATTTTTTGCTAGACTTGGGGGGTAAGAGGGAAAAAATTGGCATAGACAGACTCAAACCCGCTTTCGTTGTGGCGGACGAGCAAGTGCTGTTGGCTAGGGCCCCTCGGCGTGGAAGACCCCCACGGAGAGCTCCCCAGGGAAACGATTCATCAGAGCAGCCTCACGGGCAGAGTGACCCCCCCCGCCCCCTCCACGGCTCACCCGCAGTCAGACACACTTCCAGCAGCCTCCCACCGGCACACCAGCGCCACGGAGGTGGTAAAACCCAGTTGCAGCAGATATGGGAGGAGGCTGAAGCCGAAACAGCGTGTGGACTGATGTGCTATTGTTCTATCTAAGTTGCTGGGGTGGGGGGGGGCAGTGTGGGCCTCAGGCCTCAGGTTATTTCACACCTTAGACAGAGACAATGAATACACATGGGAGAACAGTGGGAGTGGGGGTTGAATGAAGCGAGGTGTAGATGTCCTGCTGATATTAGGAAGTGCCTTGAATCTTGTGAAGTGTAACTTGATGTAGAGAGAAGGATGTTTAATGTGACTAGTCAGTCTGTTCTGTGCTCGTGATGTGACGAGTCATTCTGTTCAGTGCTCGTGAGATGTGAGTGTGCAATAAATCATTTGAAATGAATCTGCCTGTGATTTTACACACTCCACAGGAGGGCTTTTAAATCTGATTGAAGTCTTGTTGAAGTTGTTGAAGTCTCTTGCTGTGATGAGGAATCCATCTGAATGTGCTGTTTGTGTCTCACTGATGGCCTGATAGAGTTCATTTAGTGCTTTACTCCTCTCGCCAATGGCGGTGGGCAGGACATACACGGTGACTAGCAGGATAGATGTAATTTCCCTCGGTAAGTACAAGGGTCGACACTTGATGATCATAAACTCCACCAATGGAGAACAGTGTTTGTGCACAACAGTCGCATCTCGACACCAAACATCACTAATGTAAACACACACCCCTCCTCTGCGGGTCTTCCCTCCTGCCATGAACACTCAATCAGCACAATAGCATGTTAACCCCGCTAACTGAATAGCAGAGTCTGGAATATTGGGCAGCTCGGTGGCGCAGTGGTTAGCACAGTGGCAGCACAGTAAGAAGGTCACGGGATCGATTCCCCCCAACCACCGTGGGTTCGATCCCACCCCCTGGCCATCAGTGACCCTTCTGTGTGGAGTCTGCATGTCTGCGTGGGTTTACCCCGGGTACTCCGGTTTCCTCCCACAGGCGAATTTCCTTCTGGGGATCAACAAAGTATAAAAAAATAAAAAAAATACAAAAGAATATTGTCATTTAGCCACGTTTCTGTAAAGACAAAAACACAGCAGTTCCACGCATCCCGTTGCGTAGATCTCAGGAGCTGTATGTGGTCTATTTTGTTGTCTAGTGAGCGTACGTTGGCCAAAATGAGGGAAGAAATCCGGAGTCTGTGTAGGTTTTGTTTGTTCGGACACCTCCACTTTTATCTCTCTTTCATCTTCGCTCACACTGTCTGCAGCGTCTCCATTTGGGATAACACACAGCATTCGAGGCCAGGGGTGTGAAGGTCTGGTAGAGAAGTCCTAGACCATGGAGTTCCTCTGTAATGCTCTGGTCCAGGACATGTTTGGTCATATTCCTTATCTCCATAAGGCTGTGGTGACTGTAACTTGTGCGCAGCATCATATGCGGACATTAAACACATGAATATACACTTAGGCGTAATTTAAACAACACTAAATGGCACAAAACATGAAGAAAGAAGGGAGGCTGTTGCATGTTTATGCGCCACCTAAGGCATCTTACAACTTGAGATTTAAGAATTTGTGTGTTTGTATATTTTCATAATCCATGCTCTTTCCTGATTGTGTCCTTACAATGCCTTATCTCTCTGTCTTTCAGTGATGATGAGCAGGATGAAGAGTAGCAGTAAAATCAAGCTTTGCAGAGTGAGGTCCTTATGTACTTTGGAGAACATCCACTGTCCAAGACGAAGAATCTGTTGTCATGGTGGAAAGAAATGCAGCACGGTATCAAAACACTGCCAAAGCTGACAAAGTCATTGCTGTGTTTTCCAGCAACATCTACACCATCAGAGCGTATGTTTTCTGCAGCAGGTAACATCGCTTCAAAGCGCAGGGTAAACCTTAGTTCTGAGCATGTTGATATGCTGACTTTTCTCCATGGAAACACCACATGCTCATTTAAAGGACTGTCTCATAAAAAGTTAGCAAACACAAGTTGACATAAAGAAACTCTGGGTTTGGTCTGTATGGATTAAGACGGTTCAAGTCAATCAGATTAACAGCTTTGTTTTGATGCCGTTGACACAGATCTACACGTTACTATAAAAGTGAGGCATTGTCAAATCAGATGTAATTTATTATAAAGGTGCATTCACACCAAATGCAAACAGGTGAATTTTTCGTGAGGCATGATTACATTTTAAGTCAATGTAAACATGCTAACAGACATGAATAGTGAGATGCAGACCAGGCGAAGTTGTCTTTAAAACTTCTGCAGCTGTGTTCTGCCTGCTGTGGAAATTCCCAAAATAACGTCATGCTTATGTTTACATTATCCGACCGGGTGCTCACCTGAAAATTATGTCTCAAGCCTCCAACACTTCACAGATTCTGTGTTTACATTGCTAGCTAGCTTGCTCGGACGTCCGTGGCCTGAAACCGTGGGAAAATGACTCCAAAAACTCGATTCAGTTGAAGAGTTCCCGGTCCTCCTGTCTCCCGGTGAGAAAATGCATTTTTTAACTAGTTTACTCTGCAACGGTGATAATTTTACTACGTCTGCTAGCTAGCGGATGCGAACGCGCAACGATGAAAATTAGTCCCATCCATCCATCTTCTTCCGCTTAATCCTTTTCGGGTCTGTCTCTCTGTGTTGGCCCTGCGATGGACTGGCGATCTGTCCAGGGTGTACCCTGCCTCTCGCCCAAAGATGCTGGGATAGGCTCCAGCCCCACCGTGACCCGAAAATTAGTCCCACAATGGGAAAATTCCAGGATTGCAACAGCACAGGGAGAGCAGCACTCAGAGCAATAATTTAGAAGATAAGAAAATAAGAGCAGTGAATATACATACACTACCGTTCAAAAGTTTGGGGTCACCCAGACAGTTATTTTGTGTTTTCCATGAAAAGTCACACTTATTTACCACCATGAGTTGTAAAATGAATAGAAAATATAGTCAAGACATTGACAAGGTTAGCAATAATGATTTGTATTTAAAATAATAATTTTTTCCTTCAAACTTTGCTTTCGTCAAAGAATCCTCCATTTGCAGCAATTACAGCATTGCAGACCTAACATGATTGCACAAGGGTTTTCTAATCATCCATTAGCCTTCTGACGCAATGAGCAAACACACTGTACCATTAGAACACTGGAGTGATAGTTGCTGGAAATGGGCCTCTATACACCTATCTAGATATTGCACCATAAACCAGACATTTGCAGCTAGAATAGTCATTTACCACATTAGCAATGTATAGAGTGTATTTCTGATTAGTTTAAAGTTATCTTCATTGAAAAAAAGTGCCTTTCTTTCAAAAATAAGGAAATTTCTAAGTGAACCCAAACTTTTGAACGGTAGTGTATGTACACATAAATATACTATATACACAGTGCGAAGCATTGTAGCGAGATGGAATAAACAGCATAACAGTCTATTTAGTTACCCCACATAGGATGAATATGTACTCATACATACTGTCACCCTCTGTAGTGAATGATGTTGTCCTAGTTGTATGCTACTCATTTTGAAGCTCTTTCAATACAGAATATGGAAAAAACATTACCTCAGTTTTGATAACTTCCTCAAAGTGACTCATTTTGCCAGCATAGGTCACATATAATGAACAAAAATAAACAATTTTAGTGAGGTTTGCGCTTAAACAAAAACTTAAAAAAAGCTTTATATAATATGCTCTTCCGAACTGGCTGTGCCTGTGTTGACGACCCGCTTCCACATCAGCTGTGCCTGTGCGCAATTTTGCGGTGCTCTGGGTGGATGGGTGGTCATTACTGAAATGAAGTGACTGCATCTGTGTTCATAATTTTGCATGCTGTTAGTAGATCACTGGCAAAAACTGGCCACTCCCTTAGGTACTCTGTCTAAATTGCACACTCGCTAATTTGCACTTCCTTAGTAAATCTGTCCCTAGCTCTCTCATGGCTCCCCAACGTCTGTTTGTCTCTCCCCTTACACTTAGTGATGTGTTTCATTCCAGACCAAATCTCCCTTATGTTTTTCTGCTGGAGTTTATTCTCTGACGTCCTCCTATAGTTTTCTTTACATCTCCTCATCATCTCTCTCAGTTCACGCTGCATTCTCCTCCGTTCCTCCCTGCCTGCAGACCTAAAAGCCCTCTTCTTGTTAAGAAGTGCTTTCAGGTCACTGGTGATCCATAGTTTGTTGCTGGGGAAACAGCACACGGTCTGAGCTGGCATGGTTGTGTTTTCACAAAATCTGGTGTATTCTGTGATGCAGTCAAGTCATGTTGTCTATATCCTCCTCATGTGGCCTACAGTCTACATCTCAGTTTGTCATCTTGAAGCAGTCCTGCAGTGCATCAACAGCCTCCTGTGTCCACCTTCTCATAGTCTGTGTGTGAGCAGGCTGCCTTTGCACAAGAGGAAGGTACTTGGAGGTTAACAGAACCAGGTTGTGATCAGATCTGCCAAGGAAGGGGGTAGAGCTGTTTTGCTGTATGCATCTCTGACATTGGCTTATGGGAGATCCAACGTTTTATTTTCTCTGGTGGGATAGTCAAAAAACTGGTAGGAGTTTGGTGATGTTTGGGCGGTGCGGTGGCACAGTGGTTAGCACTGCGGCAGCACAGCAACTCACCCTTGGTCATGGGAACCCTGGTTCAATCCCAGCCCCTGACCAACATTGATCTGTGTGGAGTTTGCATGTTCTCCCCATGTCTGTGTGGGTTTACTCCGGGAGTTCTCCAGTTTCCTCCCACAGGCCAAAAACATGCAGGTTAGGTTAATTGGAGACTCTAAGTGGCCCTAGGTGTGAATGTGTGTGTGAATGGTAAAGGGATAGCGCCGTACCGTGGCTGCTTCATCCATCCAGGTGGATGCCCTCAATTTCCCCTCTGGGGATCAATAAAGTATACAAAATCAAATCAAATTAAAAAATTTTGTCCAGTGAGATATGTTTAAAATCTCCTAGGATCAGACTTGAGACCTTTTTATCACCATCAGTCTCTCTGATTTTAAAAAAACCCCTCATTGTTAATATAAAAGATCGTTGCACACGTTAGCATCGCGGCTAACGACAGCTCTGTCATTTCAATACAGACATCAGTCAGCTGTTGAAGATGTCATAAATTAAAGCGGGTGATGTCTCCTCGTTTTGACCACATAAAGCATACCACTGCAGTGAGGGTAATATAATAATGACCGCCTTACATCTGTTTTTAGTTTTGGTCTAAAAATCATCCATTAGCTGGTGTTATAAAAACACTCCCCAGTAGCTAATGCAGACCTCTGAGCATGGGGCTGTAAAAAACGTTAAACTGCTGCGTCTAGTGGCCTGGCATACGTAGTTAATATCTTTTTTGCGCGGCTCCATTACACTGCAATGGTGAGTTAAATTTGTGTTTATTTTGAAGACAAAGCCTTATCTCGAAATATTGGCAAATTAAAAGTCGAGAAAATATGGTGATACAATGATACAAGCCTTTAGTTCCACTTCATTTTGACAGGGCAAGCTGAAACAGATAGGCGGACAGATACAACCACACACACAGACACACTGAGCGATTACCGTATGCCTCTCCGTTTCACCGAGGCATAACAACAGGAGATGAATTTTTTTCATACCACATCAGTGTATCTTTAACAAGGAGGCTCTTCAGTGGTTAAACTGTATAAGTGTCTGTACTGATAGAGCAACCACCATGGTCGTGCGTAACAAAGGTTTTGTCAGCATAGTGAAGGAGAGACACTCAGAAGCTGTTACTCACTGTTTTTTACCTTGCAAGGCACTTGTTGCCAAGACTTTACCAGGTGACCTAGCTGCTATTCTGGACGATGTCGTGCAGATGGCAAATTTTGTAGAGACACAGTAAACAGGTGCAGGTTGCACACTTAGTATAAACAAATTACAAGACTAAATTGTCATTACATGGACTTCCGGTTATGGCGGCCACGTAGGAAGACGTGTTTCACTCTACTCTGCTCTTAAAAATAAAAAGTCGGCAAATAACTCTCTCATTTGGAACAAAACCTATCCCAGCATTTGGGCGAGGATATGCCGGTAAAGCCTAAGGCTGGGAAATCAGGTGGAGGAAAAACTGAACTGCCGAAACAGTCCAAGTTAACGGACTTTCACGTTTGTGACGAAGCAGAAAAATCTCCAGATATGGCGGAGCAAGCTAGCGGTGGAGCGGTGACTGCTGGCGACGGCACAGGTGCGGTGCTCGCTGCCATTAGCTCAATGAGACCAGACTTTTCCACTAAATTTGATGGGATTATAGCAGCGATAGAAGGAATGAGAAAGGAATTAAGCGACTGTATGGAACGAGTATCGCAGGTGGAGCTCCGAATTTCCAGCGCTGAGGATGACATCACCAGCCTACAATTAAAGGTGCGCACTTTGGAATTAAAAAATAAACGTCTGGAAGATAATGTCCTGGACTTAGAATCCCAGTCGAGACGGAACAACCTGAGGCTGGTGGGTCTCCCGGAGGAAACGGAGGGTCGGGACCCATGTTCCTTTTTGGAAAAGTGGATTCCAGAAGCGCTGAACAACGCGGAGCTGCAGTCATCGGTCGTCTTAGAGAGCGCCCACCGAATCGGCCCACCGAGAGATAATAAGGCACCACCGAGGACGCTGATTATGAAGTTCCTAAGCTACAGGGACAGGATGACGATCTCCAACACGGCGCGAGCCAAAGGAGAAATTAAATACCAGGATCAACAGGTGCGGTTCTACCCAGATTTGGCCACAGGAATCCAACAGTTAAGGAAACAGTTTGACCCTGCCCGTAAAGAGCTGCGCAACCTCGGGATTCGTCATGGAGTGATTCATCCTGCAAGATTGCTGGTCACATATAAGGGCAGAACCCACACCTTCAAGACCCCTCAGGAGGCGCAGGAGCTCATCAAGCAGATCCAAGCGGAGACTGGTGGGAGCTAAGCATGAACAAAATATAAGGTAGAATATTTAAGCATTTGCACAGGCATCTGACTGATCTGAAGCATATAGCAAGTTTACAAAATATAGATTGTATTATATATTAAAAAAAACCAAAAAAACCCTATGATGTACAAAGTTGCTATAAAATTTTGGAGTTAAGTTGGAAAACTACAGAAGAGAGTTAATGTTACGTAATTAAAAGCAGTAGAGTTAGGGTGATTGGGAGGATGAAGAAGGAGTGGCTTTGGCTGGTCCTTGCGGGTGTGGAGCGGTCGATGGCTATAGCGGGAGATGGAATTTTTTTTTGATTTTGGGGGGATTACCACGAATGTGGGAAGGGGGAATTTGTTTGTGTGTAGTTTGTAGGATGAATGTTCAACCACTCATGTTTTTGCTTCTCTGTGTGAGCCTGTTTACATTGCGAGGTAATCTCAAACTCCTTATTGATCATAGACCAAAGCGTTAATCTTAATTTAACTTCATGGAATTGCAGAGGTCTACAAAATTTAAAAAAACTTAAACAAGTTATGAATAAAATAAAAGACATAGGTTCAAAAATTGTGTTTTTACAAGAAACTCATCTAATAGAGGAGGATGTAAAAAGAATTAGGAGAAGATGGCAGGGAAGTGTATTCACCTCATCATTTTCATCCCGAGCCAGGGGAGTTATGACTCTCATACATAAATCAATCCCATTTCAAGTGAAAAATGTAATTGGAGACAAATTTGGAAGGTATCTAATCATTCAAGGATCTTTGTTATTAGAAAATACAAATCTGGTGAACTTATACGGTCCCAATATAGATGATCAAAAGTTCTTTGCTAATTTATTTCTTATTTTATCATCACTTACAGGGCAACATATAATAGCAGGGGATTTTAATTGTACATTGAATCCCGGTATAGATAGATCAACAGGACTGGACTGTACGCACAATGGATGCAGGATGATCATTAATCATTTTATGAAAGAACTGAGATTGCTAGATATATGGAGAGAAATGAAACCACAAGTTAAAGCCTACTCTTGTTATTCTAATACCTACAAGACATTCTCACGTATTGACCATTTTTTGATCTCCACAGAATTAAGGTCCAAGATTCAAAACTGTTTTTATGATAATATTGTGATCTCTGATCATGCACCCTGCTGTCTAATATATGTAGATAAGAAACTGACAAAGGAACCAGGTAGGTGGCAATTTCAGCATAAATGGCTTCAGGATGAGGAAGGAATTTGTTAAGTACATAGAAAAACAGATAGATGAGTTCTTTGATATCAATACTACACAAACATCAGCATGTATAAAGTGGGAGGCTTTCAAAGCTTTTATTAGGGGGCATATTATTAGTTATACAGGTTCAAAATCTAAGAAGACCCAAGAGGAGAGAGTCCAATTGGAACATAAAATAAAAATTCTTCAAGAAAAAGTGTATGCAGGAAGTGACCCAAAGTTAGAGAACGAATTACTGATTCTGAGAGCTGAATATGACAAAAAATCAGCGAATAGAGCTGCCTCGAATCTTCTAAGATTGAAGCAATCTTTTTATGAACAAGGTGAAAAATCAGGAAAATTATTGGCATGGCAGATTAAACAATTAGAATTTAAAACACCAATTACCAGTATTATAAGTAACGGACAGGCAGTTGTAGATCCTTTAGAAATTAATAGTGCCTTTAGAGATTACTATGAAAAATTATATGATACAAAAAATGAAACTGACTTAACAAAACTAAATGGGTTTTTGGACGGATTATCTATACCGTGTATTCCAAATGAAAACAGGGAGATACTGGAGTCTAAAATTAGTCAAGAAGAAGTTGGGCTAGCCATTGACAATATGAAATCAGGAAAAAGTGCAGGACCAGATGGTCTTCCAGTTGACCTCTATAAAAAATGTAAATAAATTAATAAAACCATTTTTGGAAATGGTTTTAGAAGCATTTCAAAATAGTAATTTACCACCATACATGAATAATGCCTTAATTATACTGTTGCCAAAACCGGGTAAACCCTCTAATAAATGTGAAAATATGAGACCAATAAGCCTATTAAATGCAGACCTTAAGATAATCTGTAAAATTTTAGCAAGATGACTACAAGAAATATTACCAAATATTATTAACCGAGATCAGAATGGCTTTATAAAGGGAAGACAAGGCTTCCATAATGTAAGATAAGATAAGATAAGATAAGATAAGCCTTTATTAGCCCCACAAAGGGGAAATTCCAGGATTGCAACAGCACAGGGATAGCAACACTCAGAGCAACAATCAGAAGGCAAGAAAAAAAACAAGCAAGCAAGAGCAGCTAATATACATATGTACGTATTACTATAAAATATATATATATACACACACACACAGACACACAGTGCAGAGCATTGTAGCTGGATGGAATAAATATATGAATATATGAACACACAGTGCAGAGCATTGTAGCTAGATGGAATAAATATGTAAATATATAAACACCCACAGTACGGAGCATTGCAGCTAGGTGGAATAAATATGCAAGTATATAAACACACACAGTGCGGAGCAATGTAGCTAGATGGAATAATATGTAGATATATAAATATATAAACACACCCAGTGCTGAGCATTGTAGCTAGATGGAATAAATATGTAAATATATAAACACACACAGTGCAGAGCATTGTTGCTAGATGGAATGAAACAGCATAACCGTCTACTTAGTTATCCTACATGGTATGATTATGTGCCCATACATATTCTCACCCTCCATAGCGACCGGTATGTTCCTAGTTGTATGCCGGAGGGGACCATTGTGTAAGTCTATTGCATCTTTTGCATTCAAAAAACTATTAGTTTGTTTCGTCTTTTTGCTATCTCTGCGAGCAGCCCTGCTTAGGTTGTACAGTCTGACAGCCGTTGGTAGGAAGGACCTACGAAACCTCTCGGTTGTGCACCTGGGATGATGTAGTCTGCTGCTAAATGAGCTCCTCAGTGCATTCAGTATGTCCTGCATAGGGTGGAACTCGGACTCCAGCAGAGATGACAGTTTAGCCACCGTCCTTCTCTCTCCTATCTCCTCCATCGGATCAAGGCGCTGCCCCAGGACAGAGCTAGCTTTCTTAATCAGTTTGTTCAGTCTCTTCCTATCGGCTGCAGTAATGCCACTGCCCCAGCAGACCACTCCAAAAGTGATGGCTGATGCCACCACCGTGTCATAGAATGACTTCAGCAGCGCCCCTTGTACACCAAAAGACCTGAGTCTCCTCAGCAGGAACAGCCTGCGCTGTCCCTTCTTGTAGAGTGCATCAGTATTGTGTGACCAGTCTAGTTTATTGTTCAGATGAATACCCAGGTACTTATAGGATGTCACCATCTCGATGTCTGTTCCCTGTATATTTACTGGTACTGTGAGGGGCTGCCCATGCCTGCGGCAGTCCACCACCAGCTCCTTAGTTTTCCTCGCGTTGATCTGGAGGCAGTTCCGATGGCACCAGTCCACGAAGTCCTGGATAAGCCCTCTGTACTCAGCTTCATCTCCATTGGAGATGAGGCCAACGATCGCAGAGTCATCAGAGAACTTCTGTAGATGGCAGTGTGTTGTGTTGTGTGAGAAGTCCGCAGTATAAAGAGTGAACAGGAAGGGAGCCAGCACCGTTCCCTGGGGGGCCCCCGTGCTACTGATGATCGTGTCGGACACACAGTCCCGGGTTCTCACAAACTGAGGCCGGTTCGTGAGGTAGTCCAGGATCCATGATGACAGGTGCTGGTCCACCCCTGCGCGCAGCAGCTTGTCCTTCAGGATCATCGGTTGGATGGTGTTGAAAGCACTGGAGAAGTCAAAGAACATGATCCTCACCATATTCCCGGGCTTCTCCAGGTGGGACAGAGAACGGTGAAGGAGGAAGATCACCGCATCCTCCACCCCAATGCCATGCTGGTAGGCGAACTGGAGTGGATCCATCGCTGGTTCCACCAGGGGGCGGAGGTGAGCAAGGAGCAGTCTCTCCAGGGTCTTCATCAAGTGGGACGTCAAGGCCACCGGTCTGTAGCTGTTCAGGTCTTTGGGGTGGGAAGTTTTTGGTACAGGTACCACACAAGATGTTTTCCACAGCTGTGGTACCCTCCCCAGTTTCAGGCTCATGTTGAAGATATACGTCACAATCCCACACAGCTGGTCTGCACAGGACTTGAGGAGCTTTGCGCTGATGCCGTCCGGTCCCGGCGCCTTCCTCGCCTTGATCTTCCTCAGCTCCGTCCTCACCTGGGTCCTGGTCAGGGTCAGGATGGGGGGCTGTGTGTTGGGAGTGGGGGGGTGTTGGTGGAGTGGGGAGTGGGCAGCAGGACTTGATTTCTTTAGAGGCAGCAGTGGTTGTTGTGCAGTCAGGGGGGAGGGCGGTTGGTCAAATCTATTGAAAAACAGATTCAGGTTGTTCGCCCACTCCCTGCCCCCTGTGGCCTGGGGGGAGGTATTCTGGAGCCCCGAGATGGTTTTGAGGTTTCTCCAGACCCCGCTGATGTCGCTCTGTTGCAGCTTGTCCTCCATCTTCTTCCTGAAGCTGTCCTTGCCTTCTCTGATCTTTCTCCTCAGCTCCCTCTGTACGGACTTCAGCATCTCCCTGTTCCCTGACCTGAAGATCCTCTTCTTCTCTCTCAGAAGTGTTTTTATCTCAGGGTTGATCCAGGGTTTGTTGTTTGAGTGACGCCGTATGGTCTTGGTAGGAACGGATTTGTCCACACAGAAGCTGAGGTAGCCCGTGAAGGTGTGAATGAGGCCATCGATGTCCTCACCATGTGGATCGCAGAGCTGCTTCCAGGCGGTGGCTTCAAAACAGCCCTTTAGGGTGTCCATTGTCTCCTCAGACCATAACTCCACAGTGTGCATGGCCGGAGGTTGTCTGTGCACTAGGGGTTTGTACACCGGCCGGAGATGAACCAAGTTGTGATCCGATCTCCCGAGTGGGGGGAGTTGTGATGAGGTGTACGCCTCCTTAGTGTTTGCGTAGAATAAATCCAGTGTTTTATTGTCTCTAGTGTGGCATGTGACATACTGGGTGAACGTGGGTAGAATGGGAGACAGTGAAACATGGTTGAAATCGCCTGAGATGAGGAGAAGAGCATCTGGGTGTTCTGTCTGCAGCCTGCTGGTTACTGAATGGATGACGTCACGTGCTGTCCCAGCGTTCGCCGTCGGATTTGCATAAACAACAATGCAGATCACGTGTGAGTGTTCTCTCGGGAGATATGTAGGCCTCATGCTAACAGCTAGCAACTCAATGTCTTTGCTGCAGTGTCGTTGTTTAACAGTGATATGTCCCGGTCTGCACCAGTTGTTGTTAACATACATTATCACTCCACCGCCCCTAGCCTTGCCACTGTCTGGTGTTCGGTCAGCTCGTATCATGTGAAAACCCTCCAGCTCAATGTTAGCATCTGCTGCTAGTTCAGTTAGCCACGTCTCAGTAAACAAAAGGAGAGAGCACTCCCGGTATGTGCTATCATAACGGGAGATAGCCGCTAGCTCATCTAACTTTCCCAGTATCGACCGTACATTTCCCATGACAACAGATGGAAGGGAGGGTCTGTACCTTATATTTTTTGTCCTCCGCCTTACTCCAGCCCGGCAGCCGCGGCGTTTTCGCCTCAGTTCTCTCGGAACTGAGGCGAGGTAAGAAGACTATTTAATATAATAAATTTAATATAATAAGAGGTAAGAAGACTATTTAATATTATCTATTCTAATAAAGAAGCACCGGATACAGCTCTCCTATCATTGGATGCCGAAAAGGGCTTTGATAGAGTCGAATGGCCCTTTCTTTTTGAAGTCTTACAAAGGTTTGGACTTGGAAATAATTTCATAAAATGGGTTCAGATAATATACAATAATGCTACAGCAGAAATCCTAACAAACAGCAATATTTCAAAATCAATAAATATCAATAGAGGATGTCGACAAGGCTGTCCACTTTCACCTTTACTGTTTACTATGGCAATAGAACCTTTAGCGATGGCAGTATGTTTACATCCACAAATATATGGAATTAAAGTAGGACCAACAGAACATAAAATCTCCCTGTATGCCGATGACATAATTTTGTTTATGTCGAATCTTAAAAAATCAATTCCGACTTTGTTGAATTTAATAAAGAATTTTGGGGAAATATCAGGATATAAAATAAATAAAACTAAATCTTCAATATTAATGCTAAATGAGACCCAGAGAAATCGCCCAGCTCCTGAGGTAAATCAATTCAATGTTGTAAATCAGTTTAAATATTTAGGAATTCAAATTGTGCCTAAGCTAGAATTAGTCGCCAGTGCCAACTATGAAGCCTTAATGACAGACATTAATGAGTTACTTCAGAGATGGATGTCACTACCAATGTCGATGATTGGGAGAATCAATATACTTAAAAGTAATATCTTACCCAAAATACTTTATTTATTTCAATACATTCCTTTACCACCACCTTCAGATCTATTCTCAAGAATTAAAAAAAAGTTAGTGGAATTTATATGGAACAATAGGAAGGCTAGATTACGTCTGTCCTTACTATATTTACCATTTGATCGTGGAGGTCTGAAATGTCCAAACTTTATGTTGTATTACTGGTCAGCACAACTGAGGTCTATGACATATTATTTTTCATCAAATGATCTCCCTCACTGGACTGAAATGGAATCATGCAATTTACCTTTACCTCTTCCCATATTCATATACTCAGACTCGGCAAAAAATTACAGAAACAAGTTAAAAATCCATTTGTAAAGCATATGATCAAAATATGGTGTGAAACCAAAAAATATTTAAAAGAACCACACCTATTGTCACAATTTAGCCCAATATGGGGTAATCAATATTTTAAACCAGGGAGAGCGGATGCTGTATTTAAAGTATGGAATTTAAAAGGGATTCAAAAGATTCAAGACTTATATCTGTCATGTTCAGATAACATAATGTCTTTTGAAGAACTGAGGATCAAATTTAATCTTAATAGAACACATTTTTTTAAATATCTTCAGCTTAGGAACTTTATTCGATCAAATCAAAATAATGCTCTCACCCGACCTATTTATTCATCCTTGGAAAAAATTTTGACTAAAGACAGTAAGAGAAAGGGTATTATTTCAGAGTTTTATAACTCACTGACACTATCCTTAAGTAAAAACTCACAGAAAAGATTGAATTATTAGAAAGAAGACCTGCAAACTGAAATTTCAGAGGAACAATGGGAATTGGCTTGTACAGAAGCTCAAACCAAATCAATAAATGTACATCTTAAATTGATACATTTTAAATGGTTAATGCGGATGTATGTTACACCGGTGGAGTTTAAATAGATATAACAAAAACATCCCAGATACGTGCACAAAATATATGGAAAGTAAAGGAACCTTATTTCATTGTTTATGGGAATGTAGAAAAATTAGAATGTTTTGGGAAGAGGTGAGGGTAACAATTGAAAAAATAATTTCAAAACAAATCATATTGAATCCTAAATTGTTTTTGTTGGGTCTGCATCCAGAAAAACATAACTTTAATAAAAGTGAAAGAGCATTCATAGACCTCAGTTTGCTTAACGCCAAAAAATGTATTGCACTATTGTGGAAAAAGACTTATAGACCAGATGTGACTCAGTGGTTAAGACAGATGTTAACAAACCTTCCACTAGAAAGAATAACATACATACTGAAATCAAAGGAAATTGTGTTTGAGAATATATGGAGACCTTTCATTGATTATGTAAAGAATTTAAACATAACTTTTGAAGAAGGTGAATGATGTGTGTGGACCTTGTAAATTCCAAACTGGTGAATGTATAATATGTATACTTATGTAATGGATTGCCTAGACTAAACAGAGGAGCATTGTTGAAGACCTGTTCTTGTTAGTGGTTGTCGATGTTTTTAGTACATTTTTTAAAAAATTACTTTAGTGTTAGTGTTTGATTGTTTGTGTTATGTTTGTAAAAAAAAAAGGTTCAATAAAAAATATTGTGGAAAAAAAAACTGTTATTACATACAATATGCTCTAAAAGGCGAAAATGTGTCATTCTGTAACATTTTTGGTTGGTGGTGTGCCTCTGGGTTTTTACCTCCGCCAAGGAGATAATGTAATTGGGGTGGTTTGTCTGTCTGTTTGTTAGCAGGATTACTCAAAAACTACTGTATGGCTTTTGATAAAAACTCCTTACCAGAGGTAGTCCTTGCGCAAAGGATGAACCCATTAAATTTTGGTGATGATCTGAGAGTGCATACCTCCACAAAGACCTTGTCTGTTTGCTTGCAGGATTCCATAAAAAAATACTGTACAGATTTTGATGAAATTTTCACCAGAGGTAGCCCTTGGGCCAACGATGAACCCATTAAATTTTGGTGATGATCTGAGAGTGCATACTTCCACCAAGGACCTTGTTTGTATCTGTGCAGCAGGATTACACAAAAACTACTTAATAGATTTGGATGAAATTTTTATTAAGAATGGGCATGTGATGCCACCCGACGGAAAAACCATAAGGAAATGTAGGAAAAGTGTTCTGCCTGTCTGTACTTACTAGTGAGCAATGAATGCGGTTAAGCTAAAGTTTTTGAGAAGGTTGCTTCAGTCTGTTATTTATTTATTTATTTATCTGGATAAAAATGACACTAAATATGGTATACAAACATAGGAAATGTAAATATATATATAAAATGCTATTCAAAATCCAGGATGACACATGAAAGGGAAAACATTTATTTCCAATGTGGTCTTTTCAATCACATTATTATTTATCTGAATACCATGCAACGTTAGAATGGAGGAGTTCTGCTATGTTATCAAATGCAATAACTGCTCTCACGCTCTCACGATTGCCGTGGAAAAAGGTTGATAACGCCGTACGTTTTTTTTTTAACTACCCAACTTGGAAGAAAAGTGGAGAGAATCGGGTCTCCGAGCAAACAAAAAGGCATTGGATGGAATGGATTGCAGCGATTGTGATTACTTGTTGCCTTCATTACACGTGAATTTAATATCAGCTGGGGACTGAAGTCCACAGAATGTTTGGTATCATTAAATTAAGCAGATTCTCCTCTTTCAGGTGACTATAAAAACATCACTGTCCTGGTTTAGTATGTTTTTATAGCGGCTAATTATATCAGTAATTTGTTTCGGTGTGCCAGTGCGAGCATTGGGCTTATCACATTATTGGATTAGTATTTAATGTCCTGTTGGTAATTATGTATATATACTTATCAAGCTGGGACTTAGAAATGCCTCTAATTGCAGAGACACATGCTAGTGCAGAAAACTGTGTAGAAACAATGACTGCTTACCTTTGTGCAACGACGGTTTTCTGGTCATTCACCCGGAAGATTTGAGGTGGCTGGACCCATCCACTGATTAACTGAACATGAGCCTCTAATGACTTATAGTTTTTAAACTGCTCATGGGTTTATGCACTCACCCCACAAACCAGGTTGGCAAACATATCTGACAGCGTGACTCGAGGCAGTTGGTCGAGATCCGTGGTCCATTTCTTGTGCTCATATTGATCGATCCCATTTACTTCTTAAATTTTTTCAAGGTAGCGTTCCTTTGCTTCCTTATTCAGCTTCTCTGAATAAGAAATTTTCATTTTCTGTGCTCTCCGTTCCATTGCATGTACAGTATCTCACAAAAGTGAGTACACCCCTCACATTTTTGTAAATATTTTGTTATATCTTTTCATGGGACAACACTGAAGATATGACACTTTGATACAATTAAAGTAGTCAGTGTACAGCTTGTGTAACAGTGTAAATTTGCTGTCCCCTCAAAATAACTCAACACACAACCATTAATGTCTAAACCACTGGCAACAAAAGTGAGTACACCCTTAAGTGAAAATGTCCAAATTGTGCCCAAATTGTCAATATTTTGTGTGGCCACCATTATTTTCCAGCACTGCCTTAACTCTCTTGGGCATGGAGTTCATGAGAGCTTCACAGGTTGCCACTGGAATCCTCTTCTATTCCTCCATGACGACATCACAGAGCTGTTGGATGTTAGAGACCTTGCGCTCCTCCACCTACCGTTTGAGGATGCCCCACAGATGCTCAATAGGGTTTAGGTCTTGAGACATGCTTGGCCAGTCCATCACCTTTACCCTCAGTTTCTTTAGCAAGGCTTTAGCAAGGCTTGGAAGTATGTTTGGGGTTGTTATCATGTTGGAATACTGCCCTGTGGCCCAGTTTCCGAAGGGAGGGGATCATGCTCTGCTTCAGTATGTCACAGTACATGTTGGCATTCATGGTTCCCTCAATGAACTGTAGCTCTTCAGTGCCGGCAGCACTCATGCAGCCCCAAACCATGACACTCCAACCATCATGCTTGACTGTAGGCAACACACACTTGCCTTTGTACTCCTCACCTGGTTGCGGCCACACACGCTTGACACCATCTGAACCAAATAAGTTTATGCTGGTCTCTTCAGACCACAGGATGTGGTTCCAGTAATCCATGTCCTTAGTCTGCTTGTCTTCAGCAAACTGTTTGCAGGCTTTCTTGTGCATCGTCTTTAAAAGGGGCTTCCTTCTGGGACAACAGCCATGCAGAACAATTTGATGCAGTGTGCGGCGTATGGTCTGAGCACTGACAGGCTGACCCCCCACCCCTTCAACCTCTGCAGCAATGCTGGCAGCACTCATACGTCTATTTTCAAAAGACAACCTCTGGATATGACGCTGAGCATGTGCACTCAACTTCTTTGGTCGACCATGGCGAGGCCTGTTCTGAGTGGAACCTGTCCTGTTAAACTGCTGTATGGTCTTGGCCACTGTGCTGCAGCTCAGTTTCAGGGTGTTGACAATCTTCTTATAGCCTAGGCCATCTTTATGTAGAGCAACAATTCTTTTTTGTCAGATCCTCAGAGAGTTCTTTGTCATGAGGTACCATGTTGAACTTCCAGTGACCAGTATGAGAGAGTGTGAGAGCAATAACACCAAATTTAACACACCTGTTCCCCATTCACACCTGAGACCTTGTAACACTAATGAGTCACAATGACACCGGGCAGGGAAAATGGCTAATTGGGCACAATTTGGACATTTTCACTTAGAGGTGTACTCACTGTTGTTGCCAGCGGTGTAGACATTAATGGCTGTGTGCTGTTATTTTGAGGGGACAGCAAGTTTACACTGTTGTACAAGTTGTACACTGACTACTTTACATTGTATCAAAGTGTCATATCTTCAGTGTTGTCCCATGAAAAGATATAATAAAATATTTACAAAAATGTGAGGGGTGTACTCACTTTTGTGAGATACTGTTTGTCTGTTCCTGTTAGCAGTTGTCATAGACTACAGGTAAACAAAGAAGCCAGACCACGACGGTGGTGACAATGGCCCAGAATGCAGCATGGCATGACGTTGTAGCACTAATCCTTTTGGCTCTAATCTATAAAATTACTCTTCACCTAAAGAAATTGTTTCACCCAAAAGTCTGGTCAAGAATTGTTTCCTTCACCTAAGAACCCCAGTTTGAAAACACATTCCATGGTAAAAGGGACGCTAAAGATCACATTTCGTGCAAGGAACAGATTAGTTTGCAATCATAAATCCCGGAACTTCCTCCCCAACCAGGCAGTTTTATGCGTCACGTACTGTTTGAGACATTCCAAATCCTTGAACGAATTCCACTGGTCTCTAAGAATTATCAACATCACAACATTACCCCCTAGTGGACAACTCCGGAATATGTTCGCTGTTGCCTCTGCAAGCTGAACTGAGGTTAATAAATGAAATTTGATTTGATTTGATTGATGTGTGTCACGCCGCGCCATTCATCAGCGGCGCCACCTGCTCACGCACCTGCTACTCGTCAGCGGCGAGCGATAAAAGCCGCCTCGCCCTGAGCTTCGGCCTGAAGCCGTAGACTTCATTTCCCTTCCATGGGCTTCTACCACATTCTCTTCAGCATCCTCGTCACCGGTAAGAAAATCGCTTACCTCATCTCTCCAGTCTGCTCCCCTGTGCACAGGTGGATTCCTCGGCGGCGGACAATCCCGTCCCTCGTCTCTCCTCGCTGCTGCACCGAGCCCTGCAGGTGGCTGTCTCCCGGGCTTCCATCCTTGAAGCGCCAGTCATCTGTCCCAACAAGTAAGCTTCTCTCCCTCGCCTATTCTCCTCCTGTGTTGGTGTGTGCTCATCACCCTGTGTCTGATTTCTCCCATAGGGTTGCCGGCTGAACGGTCTCCTGCCTCTGGGTCCGAAGCAGACGCCACCACCAACACATTAACATTCCGCAGACACGCACCCAAACATCCCTGTTGTTAATAAACAGTTTGAACTACTCTGAGCCTGTGTGTGTGCGTCTCCTGAGCCGAACGTTATGTCAGTACGGCTTCAGCAGAGCGGCTCGGCAGACGGCGGGCTCGCACACCGGTTTACCATCCTCGAGGCTCGGGTGGATCAGATTGTTTATCAGCAACAGGTGGTTCTTAATCAATTATTAGAATTAACTAACCGATTGAACCGCTTGGACCCCCAACAGCCGTTCCTCCCGACTCGCCAGGGTGGCGCGGCTCCTGCTGTTCCAGCGGCCGTCCAGCCGGCTCCAGTGGCACTGGTTCGGCTCACACCGATTCCGACCCCCGCCCGCTTTAGCGGTAAGCTCGGCGGAGCGCGGGGGTTCATTATGCAGTGTGAGTCCGTGTTCCACCGTGTGCCCGGAGATTTTCCCTCGGATCACAGTCGAATTGGTTACATAGGGAATCTTCTGGAGGGGCGTGCGTTAACTTGGACCTACGCCGTAATGGCGAGGCCCAGTTATGCCACCCTCACCTATGACCAATTCGTGAGGCGCTTTCTGGAGGTCTTTGACCATTCTCAAACCAAAACGGTCCAGGTCGATCGGCTTCTCGCTCTCCAGCAGGGAAGCCGGTCGGCAGCGGACCACTCGGTCGACTTCCGGGTAGCGGCGGAGGAATTGGGCTGGGAGGAACGGGCTCCCTCTGTGGCCTGTTCCTCCGCAGCCTCAATAGTGATCTGAGGGATGAACTGGCTGGTCGGGATATCCCTGGGACGCTAGCGGAGCTGACGTCCTTAGCGGTAAGTTTGGATAACAGGCTGCGCGAGCGCTCCTCGGGGCGGAGGTCTTCTTCTTCTCGCCCTCGTGGAGCCTCGCCGCACCTGTTCCAAGCTCGCCCCCTGGTGGCGCCGCCAGCATCGCGCCCCGAGGAGTCGGAGCCGATGGTGATGGGCTGGACTAAACTTTCCCCTGTGGAGAAACAACGCCGCCGTGAGTTGGGCCTCTGCATGTATTGCGGAGGCGACCAACACATCGTGGAGCGTTGTCCACGGAAAGCCAGTCGGTGGGGTCCGCGAGTCACTGTTGGAAGCCTCGCGGACGTCAATCGGTTAGGATCACTCACTCAATTGAAGCTGCCCATCCGTTTCTGCCATAACCCCACTGGGCACCTCACCCACGCACTGGTGGATTCGGGCGCAGAAGGCAGCTTCATTTCACAAAGCCTGGCAACCCGATTGGGCATCCGCTGCCAGGCACTCAACACTCCCATCTCCCTAGTCCACCTCTCCCGTGCCACCCTTGGGAGAGTGACACATCAAACTGTCCCCCTACCGGTCATCATCTCGGGAAACCACCGGGAGGAGATGACCTTTTACGTCCTTCCCAACTCTGTGTCGCCCGTCATCCTGGGGTATCCCTGGCTCCGCCTTCACAATCCGGTCCTGGATTGGAAATCAGCTGGGATATCGGCATGGAGTATGTTCTGTATGGGCACCTGCCTTCAGTCCGCTGCCTGCTCTCCGTCCGCTCCTCCCCCTGCGACGGACGCTGCACCCCCGGACCTGTCTCTGGTGCCCCCAGAATTTCACGACCTGGGTATGGTGTTCAGCAAAGCGAAAGCTATGTCTCTCCCCCCTCATCGGCCCTATGACTGCGCCATCAACCTCCGCCAGGGGGCTCCCTTACCTTCTGGTCGCCTTTACAGCCTGTCTGCGCCGGAGAAGGAGACAATGAACGCCTACCTGAAGGAGTCATTAAGTGCTGGGATTATCCGCCCATCATCGTCACCCGTGGGAGCAGGGTTCTTCTTCGTGGGAAAGAAGGATGGGTCCCTCCGCCCTTGTATCGACTACCTGGCCCTCAATAATATCACGGAGAAGGACCGTTACACCCTGCCTCTCATGGACACTGCTTTCCACTCCCTCCAGGGGGCAACCTGGTTCACCAAGCTGGACCTACGCAGCGCTTACCACCTCGTCCGGATCCGGGAGGGAGATGAGTGGAAAACGGCCTTCCGTACCCCGAACGGCCACTTTGAATACCTGGTGATGCCGTTCGGGTTGACCAACGCTCCTGCAGTCTTCCAGCGCCTCATTAATGACGTCCTTCGGGACTTCACTGGCCTTTTCGTGTTCGTCTACCTGGACGATATTCTCATCTTCTCCAAGTCCAGGGATGAGCACCAGGTCCACGTGAGGCGGGTCCTCCAAAGGCTGCTGGAGAATCGTCTGTACGTTAAGGCAGAAAAGTGTGAATTTTACGCCAGGAGTACGTCCTTCCTGGGGTTCATCATCGCCCACGATAAGGTGCTCCCCGACCCAGAGAAGGTAAAGGCGGTGGTGGAATGGCCCACACCTGCATCCCGGAGACAGGTGCAGCAATTTGTTGGCTTCGCCAATTTCTACCGCCGCTTTGTCCCCAACTTCAGTGCCATCGTTGGACCACTGACCCGCCTCACGTCCCCGAAGGTCCCGTTCCGGTGGACCGAAGAGGTCGCTGCCGCCTTTGAGGCGCTGAAGGCGGAATTCTCCTCCTCCCGGGTCCTTCGCCAGGTCGACCCCGCGCTGCAGTGCATCGTAGAGGTAGACGCTTCGGACACGGGAGTGGGAGCAGTGCTGTCCCAGCGGTCACCGGACGATGGCGCCAAACGACCGTGCACCTTCTTCTCCCGGCGCTTGTCCCCGGCGGAGAGAAACTACGATGTGGGGGACAGAGAGCTCTTGGCCATCAAGCTCGCCCTGCAGGAGTGGCGCCACTGGTTAGAGGGGGCGAACCTGCCGTTTGTGGTCCTCACGGACCACAAGAACTTGGAATACTTACGATCTGCCAAGCGCCTGAACGCCCGCCAGGCGCGCTGGTCCCTGTTCTTCGCCAGGTTCCAATTTTCCATCACCTTCAGGCCTGGCTCTAGGAACGTCCTGCCTGACGCCCTCTCCAGGCAGTTCGCCCCCGTGGAGTCGGAGGAGGCGCCCCACTCCATCCTGCCCAGGTCGTGCGTCGTGGGAGCCATCTCGTGGGACATCGAGAGCAAGATCCGGAAGGCACAGGAGGTGGAACCTGACCCTGGCGGCGGACCGGAGGGGAGGCTGTTCGTGCCATCCGCGGTCCGAGGAGAGGTCATCCACTGGCTCCACACCTCCAAGCTCACCTGTCACCCTGGCACCTCCCGGATGATAGATCTCCTCCAACGGTCCTTTTGGTGGCCAGGCCTGCAGAGGGATGCAGCCCGCTACGCCCGGGCTTGCCCAATCTGTGCCACCTGCAAGTCGGGAAATGCCCCTCCAGCGGGTCTGCTCCAGCCCCTGCCCGTCCCTGGCAGGCCCTGGTCGCACATCGCGCTGGATTTCGTCACCGGACTCCCTGTCTCCAACTCCTATGACACCATCCTGACCATCGTGGACCGCTTCTCCAAGGCCGTGCACTTCGTCCCCCTGCGAGGCCTCCCTACTGCCCTGGAGACGGCGGACCTCCTCGTCCAACACGTGGTCAGGCTGCATGGGATTCCGGTGGACGTGGTCTCGGACCGGGGCCCCCAGTTTTCATCTGAGGTTTGGAGGTCTTTCTGCAACGCCATCGGAGCCAAGGTGAGCCTCTCCTCCGGCCATCACCCCCAATCCAACGGGCAGTGTGAGAGGACCAACCAGGAGCTGGAGGCTGCGCTCCGCTGTGTGTCCAGATCCAAACCCACGTCCAGGAGCAACCATCTTGCCTGGGTTGAATATGCCCACAACACCGCTCGCTCTTCTGCTACAGGGATGTCCCCCTTCAAAGCGTCCCTGGGTTACGACCCCCCGCTGTTTCCGGAGCAGGAGAGTGAAGTAACTGTCCCGTCAGTTAGGGCCCATCTCAGGCAGTTCCGCTCTACCTGGGCTGCCGCGCGCCATGCGCTATTACGCACAGCGGAGCGCAACAGGACTGTGGCGGACCGGCGTAGAAGACCTGCCCCGGCGTACAGAGTTGGGCAGCTTGTTTACATTTCCACCCAGGACGTCACTCTAAAAGGCGAGAGGAGAAAGCTGGCACAGCGCTTCATGGGTCCCTATCCCATCACCCGGATCATCAACCCGGTGGCTGTGCGCGTGGCTATTCCCCCCTCCCTCCGCATTCATCCTACTTTCCACGTGTCGAAGGTGAAACTGGCAGTCTCCGACCCCCTTTGCCCTCCTCCTGCAGCGCAACCCGCGCCCCGGATGATTGGTGGCCATCCGGCCTGGTCCGCCTCCTCCATCCTGGACTCCCGGCGCCGGGGTCGTGGGTTGCAATACTTGGTGGACTGGGAGGGCTATGGGCCCGAGCATCGACAGTGGGTGCCCCCGTCGTTTGTGTTGGACCCATCGCTCATCGCGGACTTCCACCGAGCGCACCCGGATAAGCCATCGCCAGGAGGCGCTGCTAGAGGGGGGAGTACTGTCACGCCGCGCCATTCATCAGCGGCGCCACCTGCTCACGCACTTGCTACTCGTCAGCGGCGAGGGATAAAAGCCGCCTCGCCCTGAGCTTCGGCCTGAAGCCGTAGACTTCATTTCCCTTCCATGGGCTTCTACCACATTCTCTTCAGCATCCTCGTCACCAGTAAGAAAATCGCTTACCTCATCTCTCCAGTCTGCTCCCCTGTGCACAGGTGGATTCCTCGGCGGCGGACAATCCCGTCCCTCGTCTCTCCTCGCTGCTGCACCGAGCCCTGCAGGTGGCTGTCTCCCGGGCTTCCATCCTTGAAGCGCCAGTCATCTGTCCCAACAAGTAAGCTTCTCTCCCTCGCCTATTCTCCTCCTGTGTTGGTGTATGCTCATCACCCTGTGTCTGATTTCTCCCATAGGGTTGCCGGCTGAACGGTCTCCTGCCTCTGGGTCCGAAGCAGACGCCACCACCAACACATTAACATTCCGCAGACACGCACCCAAACATCCCTGTTGTTAATAAACAGTTTGAACTACTCTGAGCCTGTGTGTGTGCGTCTCCTGAGCCGAACGTTATGTCAATGTGTGTACTTTATTGATCCCCAGAGGGGAAATTCAGGGCATCCACCTGGATGGATGAAGCAGCCACGGTATGGCACTATCCCTTCACCATTCATACACACACATTCACACCTAGGGCCACTTTAGAGTCTCCAATTAACCTAACCTTCATGTTTTTGGCCTGTGGGAGGAAACCGGAGAAATCCCGGAGTAAACCCACGCAGACACGGGGAGAACATGCAAACTCCACACAGATCACTGTTGGTCAGGGGCTGGGATTGAACCCAGGATCCCCCGTCCAGGGGTGAGTTGCTGTGCTACCACAGCACTAACCACTGTGCCACCGCACTTCCTTTTAACAAAAACTCTCAATTCTCAGATTATTTTCTTTTTTAGGACACCATGGAAAATCAAGCGGGACTCTGACATACAATTCTGGGTTTGAAATTTTCATTAATCATTGGTTTAAATATATTGCATGTTTGTAAATTCTTCAATGAACCAAGTGCATACTCACAGAAAGTTAGTCATGAATCACTGAAGTTAGCTTAGATTTTATATATAAGTATAAGCAAATTTTCATTGTAATCACGATATGTTTCATCCTATTGGGAAAGCTTATTCAAGTCACCTGATTGGCTCAGCCAGTCACCAGCCAGTCTCTGTTGGACAATGCCCCCTTTCATTCTATTGGTCGGTTACAGACAAAGGACTGTTTTCTTACTGGACCAGAGTTCATTTGATTCTCCCGTGATGGGAGACAATTGGTTCCCTCTCATGTCAGTCAAGTTTTTCCCCTGAAAGACTTACTCAGTAAATAGAAAGAAATGCCCTAGTTCAGTTCAGAGTTGTTCTGTGTGAAAGTTTTGTCTAAGTCTGTGTCCTGCCTTGAATTTTCTTTCCGTTAAACGTCTGGAAAAATTACTTTTTCTTCTGTTTTAAGCTCAAACTTTTATATGGAGTGAAACTCCATGTTCACAGATGATTTTCTATTTTATTCTGTTTAACTTTTTCTATTGATTTTCTTTAACTCACCGTGTTTTAAAGTGGACTGATCGTTTTTCTCACACTGGAAGCTGTTTTCGCCAATCCGCACAACATTTGAAGAACTCGGATTTCATGGCTTAAATATTTTTTTTTTTTGTCTCTTCGATTCTGTGACTTTGAACGGACTTTGAACTATCTCCAATTTATTTGGACCTGAGAAAGCCACTGAAAAATTCTTGTGTTGTCCACACGGCATACTCTGCGCCCAGCAGCCTCATCAGTGTCACCGGACCTCAGCTCCTGACTGTTGCCCTGGGAAGAAATATCTGCTGGCAGATATTCTCCAGTATAATCTTCAAATAAAGCTTCAGCTAAGGATCCAGCTAGAAGCCAACGCAAGAAAAGGTCATGTGAGCAAGATTCCTTTGTTTCATCTGCTGAGTAATGTGATGTCCATCGCCTTACAGTATGTCATAATTTGTCTCAGGTTTAAAACTAGTTCATAACTCTGATCAGAGCTATAGAATTAAAGAGAAATAATATTCCTCTTTTCAGTAACCTCCGTTTTTTGAGTAACTCCAAATTTTCTTTTTCATATAATCAGCTTTTATCATTTTCTCCATAAAACTGCGTCCCTTTTTATGCATATTTTTGTTACAGTTATTTCATAGTCTCCCATTGCATTACAGTTACAAATTCAAACCAAGGTTTCCTTGGTTCCACAAATGTGATTACACTCTTTTACTCAATAATCCGTTACCTGTTAATATATTTAATACTTGTTGATCATTTCACCTGCTTACACATCAATTGAATGTAATGTCATTTAATCTGAGCCTGATCATTAAAACTGTAAGCGGTATATGGAAGTTTCTGAGATTTCTTTTTTCACCCAGGAGAATTCACAAATATTTGAGACTGATTGAGTGAAGGTATAAAGATCAGTTATTAATAAATTGTCCAAGTTTTGGACTGGTGCCCCATGAGTGTTTTTCTTTTGTTTGTGAGTGTTTGTGGTCACAAAGTAAACCTCCGTTTCCACATACACCTCTAAGTCTAAATTAAATAATCTTTGTACCTTATAACCAATTTTCCCTACAACATCAGTGCCCATTCTCCATTACCAGAGGTGGTCCTTGGGCTAGAAAGGAAACCATTGTGGCGGGTTGGTGTAACCCCCACAACAGGCTAAGGACATACAGCTCGCTACTCCCGGTTTTTTCCGCTGCACTACTGAGATGTAATGTGCCATACATGCATTGTGATGTTAATGTGCCATTCATTCATTGTGTTCATGCGTCCTGTCCTTACTGTGACCTAGAGACTGAGATCAATATGTAGATGTGCCTTGTAACCTCTTTGTCCTGCAGCTGGAGCAGAGGCCAGCAATCTGCCTATTGTGATGTATGTCTCTCAAATGCAAATGTCTCATGCCTGTTCTGCAGTCTCTTTGATCATACCCACTGCTGGGAATGCTCTTTTATGTATTGTTGTAGTTGGGTATATATACTGCACTGTAATCCATGCTCATCCTCTCGCTCTCAATCTGATTCCTGCAACTGCTGCTGACACACACTGTGTCTCCTCTCTGAGAGCCTGAGGAATTCAGCTTCAGCCTGCTCACACTATGGGCTGGAGCCGAGTTCCCGTGAAGGCGGTATGATTTAATAAACCTGCTTAAAACTCTTAACGCTGCTTTATTTCATTGCCGCTTCACTGGTGACCCCAAGAATGCACACGCTTTGTGCAACGCAACCTTCTGGTCTGGACGGCCACGCTGGCGACCCGACGCTGAAAAAAACACGCTGCCAGCGAACACAGCAGCCTGACGCAAACAAGCTGCCCTCCCTTCTGCTTCAGGGAGACCTCGACGCGGAGCCAACACAGGCGAGCTACTCTCCAGACATCACCCACAACCGGGAAAAACGCAGAAAACGTCATGGTGCGCCCCTCGCCTGAGATCGGGACGTCCACGCTGGACCGGCCGAGGGACACAGAATGTTTTCTCCCTCTCACCGCTACTCCTCTCTCTCAGCGATCCTACTCATCTACCCGAGCCTGAGGAACAAAGATCGTCTATCTCCCCTCAACGCTCCAACGCACCATGACTAATCTGCAGCGACAGCTCATCACAGATGTTTATCGGCGCGGACTGCGCCGATCTCCACCAAGATTCCTGACCCTGGTTCTCCTCTCCAGCTGGCCCACCCATCACGGAACCCCGGCGCACGCACCGGGGAGTTACGAGGACGGTGCACCACGTACGGGACAATAACGGCTCCAGAGACCGCCATCGTCCTCCGCCGCTGCACATGCCCGAGAAAAACGGCCGATCGCCACCCTCGGAACCTTCAGGGCTGCCCGCACACCTGAAGCACGCTCGCAGCTCGCCCACAGGATTCACTAATGGTCTCAGCCACGGCGCACAAGGGATTCAGCCATCAGCTTTTCCCACACGTCAAGTCCCTCTGCTTTTGTTCCTTTTTTTTCTTACAGCCGCTCTTGCTTTTCTTCATGGCCACGAGAGGAGTCAGAGACTAATTTTTCTTCTTGTGATCTCCGCAAGTTCAACGGGACAGCCCCTCGACATGGCGGAACAACAAGCAATTTTTGCGCGGCCAGGACGATTTCACCGCTCCCGGCCGGCACTTACCACCCACCCCCCGCCTGCACAGAGCTTCTCCTGCTCGCTGCCCAAGCTGCATGATCGAGACCTCGGCCACCTGCCGAGCCCTCTGGGAGGGAGCGTGTGGCAGGTTGGTGTAACCCTCACAACAGACTAAGGACAGACAGCTCGCTACTCCCGGTTTTTTCCGCTGCACTACTGAGATGTAATGTGCCATACATGCATTGTGATGTTAATGTGCCATTCATTCATTGTGTTCACGTGTCCTGTCCTTACTGTGACCTAGAGACTGAGATCAATATGTAGATGTGCCTTGTAACCTCTTTGTCCTGCAGCTGGAGCAGAGGCCAGCAATCTGCCTATCGTGATGTATGTCTCTCAAATGCAAATGTCTCATGCCTGTTCTGCAGTCTCTTTGATCATACCCACTGCTGGGAATGCTCTTTTATGTATTGTTGTAGTTGGGTATATATACTGCACTGTAATCCATGCTCATACTCTCGCTCTCAATCTGATTCCTGCAACTGCTGCTGACACACACTGTGTCTCCTCTCTGAGAGCCTGAGGAATTCAGCTTCAGCCTGCTCACACTATGGGCTGGAGCCGAGTTCCCGTGAAAGGCGGTATGATTTAATAAACCTGCTTAAAACCTTCACCAACGCTGCTTTATTTCATGCCGCTTCAACCATTACATTTTGGTGATGATCTGACAACACATACCTCCACCAAGGCTCTTATCTTCTCACAGTGTGTTAGCAAGAATCCTCCAAAACTACTGTTTAGACTGATGCAATTTTCACTAGAACTGGCTTGTGGCCTATATCCACCCCATTACATTTTGGAGGTGATCCATGAGAGACGGAAGGAGCCTTGGTGGAGGTATGCGCTCTCTGAGTGCTTTTCTAGTTTTCACTGTAAAAAATGTGCCGTGGCTCAAAAAAGGTTAAAAACACTGGTCTAGAAAAACTGAAACTCACTTGCTGATTCTGGTGTGTCTGAGATGATGGCTGCTGGCTGAAGAAGGCGTACTGGGACAGCTGCTGTTCAAGGTTCATGGCGTTGATGGCCGCCTACACGAAGCACAGTAATCAATAAGACACGGCTCCAGTATTTGACAGAAAATTGTAAATTGACTCACATCCCCTTAAGAAAGGGATGCCAAACTCAGTGTCATCACCCCAAATGCAAAAAAAGGTCTTTTATCCAAAATATACTGAAACCAAACAACCACTCATAAAGGGGACAAACTTTTTTGGTGCGTTTGCACATCCACTGGGGGATCTTGAGTGGCTACAAAAACCCCTGTTTGTGTGCACAAAATGTATGGAAAGTAAAGGAACCCTATTTCATTGTTTATGGGAATGTAGGAAAATTAGAATGTTTTGGGAAGAGGCGAGGGTAACAATTGAAAAAATAATTTCAAAACAAATCATATTGAATCCTAAACTGTTTTTGTTGGGTCTTTATTCAGAAAAGCATAACTTTAATAAGAGTGAGAGAGCATTCATAGGCCTCAGTTTGCTTAACGCCAAAAAATGTATTGCACTATTGTGGAAAAAGACTCATAGACCAGATGTGACTCAGTGGTTAAGACAGATGTTAACAAACCTTCCACTAGAAAGAATAACATATATACTGAAATCAAAGGAAATTGTGTTTGAGAATATATGGAGACCTTTCATTGATTATGTAAAGAATTTAAACATAACTTTTGAAGAAGAAGGTGTATGATGTGTGTGGACCTTGTAAATTCCAAACTGGTGAATGTATAATATGTATACTTATGTAATGGATTGCCTAGACTAAACAGAGGAGCATTGTTGAAGACCTGCCTTTGTTAGTGGTTGTTGGTGTTTTTAGTACTTTTTTTTTTAAATTACTTTAGTGTTATGTTTGTAAAAAAAAAAAAAGGTTCAATAAAAATATTGTGGAAAAAAAAACCCTGTTTGTTCTTGTCAGCCTTGGTCTTAGTGCCTCTCTCTAAATGAGCCATTTTAATTTTGCTCCACTTATGACATGAGATCCGAAGCTCACTGGAATGATACCATCCTCCCAGCTTAATCGCCACTCATTCTAACAGTGGTGGGAGGATTCCTGCGAAGTCCAAATCCATACTGACAGTGCTACCATGGCTACCAACCTAATGCTGCGTAAAAATTCTAGTCACTCCTTTAGACATCAGTGTTCCCACCTAGTTCATTAATCCACAGTCGATAATATACAGATGTGGAGAAATTTGTTGGTAACCTTCCGTCAAAGAAAGAAAATCCCACAATGGTCATCAAAATAACTTGAAATTGACAAAAGTAATAATAAAAAAAATTAAAGCTGCAAGCAGCTGTAAGCAGGCCCTCGCCCCCCCCCCCCGCGCGCCCGCGGACCACACCGCCCGTCGAACCCAGCTGGCTCTGAAAATTTCCCGTTGTCGCACTAAGCGCTGCGTGAATAATAAAGTAAACCATTTGGTGCAGTACTTCCCATGAACAGTAGATGGCGGTATAAGTTTTGTCCATCATTTTTATGTAGGGGCATGCAGGATGGGACAAATACCTATCTTTGAATATTTGGTGAAAATCAGACAAAATTTGTTCAAGTTACAAGTGTCCATTGTTCTAACCACTAAGTGGTGCTATAACTTTTGTTAATTATTTTTATATAGGTGTGTGCAGGGTGGGACTAATCCATCATAGAAAATTTGGTCAAAATCGGACAAAGTTTGTACACGTTACAAGTGTCTGTTGTTCTAACCCCTAGGTGGTACTAAAAATTAGAATTTTTTTTTTTTTTTAATATAGGCGCATGCAGGATGAGACTAATATCCATCATAGAAGATTTGGTAAAAATCGGACAAAGTTTGTCCAAGTTACAAGTATCCGTTGTTTTAACCACTAGGTAATGCTATAACTTTTGTTAATTATTTTTATATAGGAATGTGTAGAGTGGGACTAATATCTATCGTAGAAAATTTGGTGAAAATTGGACAAAATTTGTTCAAGTTACAAGTGTCCATTGTTCTAACCACTAGGTGGTGCTATAACTTTTGTTAATTATTTTTATATAGATGCGTGCAGGGTGGGACTAATGTCCATTGGAGAAAATTTAGTCAAAATTGGACAAAGTTTGTCCAAGTTACAAGTAATTGTTGTTCTAACCACTAGGTGGTGCTGTAACTTTTGCTAATTATTTTTATATAGCCGCATGCAGGGTGAGACTAACATTCATCGTAGAAAATTTGGTGAAAATCGGACAAAGTTTGTCCAAGTTACAACTGTCCGATGTTCCATGGTGAGGAGTCAACCTTCATGTCACCATGGCAACACTTACATATGAGTTATGGGTTGCTGACCCATATAGGCCCACAGATGACAGTCACCTTGACCTATGCTCCAGACTTTGTGACTCCCAAGACCTTTCCAACCCTCCCAACAAGAACATGGATTGAATGGCAAGAAGGACGTGTCCATAGTAACAGGGTAACGCCATGCTAAAGTTGATGTGTAGTTATGATCATCCATGGGGTCTGATGAATCTCAGAAAATCTCACCTCAATCTGGCAAGTGGCGCGTAATAAATAAAACAGTTTTCAGCAATTCTTCCTTTAACCACTAGGTGGTGCTATAACTTTTGTCAATTATTTTTATATCAACACGTTTGGGGTGGGACTAATATTCATCATAGAAACTTTGGTGGAAATTGGACAAGTTTTGCTCGAGTTACAGCTGTCTGATGTTGTAAGGGGAGGAGTCAAAATTCACCATGGCACCCTAGCCACACCTTTGAGCTTCTGCGTGTCACATAAGCAACCTTTAATGGCCCATGCCTATAGATGCTGCCATGCGAAAATGAGCTCAATCGGAGCAGGCCCTAGGGGGAGTTTGTTCAAATGTGAGGGGTGGTTTTTGGCAAAATTTGAGGCGGGGTGGATTTGAGGCAAGATGGTGGACTTCCTGTTTGCCATGGGTAAGGGCCACAATTACGTTTTTTGCATGTCTTGAGGTGATGCACACCTCACCCGAATTTTGTGTCTGTACGGCAAACTTTACAGTTCCCGGTCTCCATTGACCTTGTACGTTTGACTCTGCCCACAAAAATTGAGGGTGGGGGTGGGGGCACATTTTTTTCCAGTTTATCAAATTTTTCATCTGGTCTGAGGTGTTTGTGAAAAAAAATCCCATTTTGGTTAACGTTTAGAGGGTCAAAAATGCGATTGTTTAGGCGGAATAATAATAATAAACAGCGGATCCAATAGGGCTCTCGCCCACTGATTTTGCCAGTGGCTCGGGCCCTAATAAATAAAAAAAATACTAAATGAACTAATGATAATATATCAGACTATAGCACTTTTCAGGACATTCAAAAATGCTTAAAAGAAAGAAAAAGAGAGCAGTTAAAGAAATAAATGACTGTTAAAAACACCAGTTTGAAACACCAGTCGAAACACCAGTTTGAAGAGGTGGGTCTTGATCAATGATTTGAAAGTCTATAGTGAGTCAGTTCCTGATGTGAAGTGGAAGGGAATTCCAAAGGCTCGGTCCCCCAAGGTTTGGCACCTGGTTCTGTGATGGGGGTCAGGCGGTTGAAGTCAGCAAATCGAAGACAGCGGGAGCGGGAATGGCAGTGGTGAAGGTCAGTGAGATAAGAGGGGGCAAGGTGAAGAGGGCTCTGCAGGTGATGAGGAGGAGTTTGTACTAGATGCGGTATTGCACAGGGTAATGTGGTCTCGGAAGTGACTGCAGGTGAGTAACCGGGCAGCTGAATTTTGTAAGTATTGCAGTTTTTGGAGGTCAGTAGAAGGAAGGCCAGAAAAAATGCTATTACAGTAGTCGAGTCTGGAGGTTCATGAAGGTGTGGATGAGTATTTCTGCAGTGGAGTGACAGAGGGAGGTGTGGAGACGGGTGATGTTCCAGAGACGGAAAAATGATGCCCTGGTCATGTTGCTGATGTGGGATTTGAAGGAGACAGTGGAGTCCATAATTACAATGACGTTATGCACTGAAGGGGAGGGAGTGAGATTATGACCATCAATGAGGAGAGAGAAGTCCTGGGCAGAGAGTAGGAGAGCGTTGGGTCCAGTAATGATGGGTTCTGTTTTGTTTTTTTTTTTCTTTTTTCCCCCTTGTCCTGTCAAGCAGCTAGGTGAGCAAAACAGAAATCTGCTTCCCTTATTGTGCCAAACAGATTTACTTTGCCAAAAGGAGTTTTATACAGTACATATACTGTATGTACTGTATATTATTTACAAACTCCTCTTTTAATAACTTTTAATACTTTATTTAAATTGTTTTACCCATTATGGACCTGACGGGGGGGAATGGGGAAACACACTCACTCACTCTCGCCCTCTCCCCCACACAATCCTACACTCCCACACCCAGACCCACCCGCTCTCACCCACTCCCATACCCGCTCAATCTCGCTCCCGCTCCCACTCGCCGGCACCCACCCACGCTCACCCATACACACACTCTCACTCGCACTCTGACTCACTCACATCCACTCGTGCTCTCCTCCACACACTCACCCACACTCATTCACCCTTAACACTTGGGGCGGCCGCGGTGCAGATGTAGTGGTTTGAATGTGCCCCAATGCCCAGCAGTGGCCGGGAAGACCACCGGCGCGGACCAGCAGCCACACCCCCGCCAACCTGCCACGGGGCGGCCGTGGCCACAGAAGCAGACCACCAACACCCATCTGGAGCAACTGATCAATGGACCACCGCAAGCGCTCCGAGACACCACCCAACACACAAAGCGCCACACAAATCCGACCCACCATCACCATCTCCACTCACCACTCTCTCACTCCCACTTGCTCATTCGCTCTCTCTGATGAGTTCTGTTTTATTGCTGTTGAATTTCAGGAAATTGTTTTCCATCCAGATTTTGATGTCAGTAAGACAGTTTGTGATAGTGGAGGAAATGGCTGGGGTGATGGATTTGGTGATGCACAGTTGTGTGACATCGGCATAACAGTGAAATTGAAGTCCATGGTAACATATGATGTGTCCAGGGGGTAACATGTAGAGGATGAATAGGAGGGGGCCAAGCACTGAGCCTTGAGGGACACCGTGGGTGACTGGGGTGGTGTGGGATTTGCAATTGCTGACAGAAATATAATGGTGATAATTGCAGAGGTAAGAAGTGAACCAGGTGAGTGCTGAACCAGTGATACCAACAAATGACTGTATAGATGGTTGAGAAGGACGGAGTGGTCAATGGTGCTGAAGGCAGCGCTGAGGTCAAGGAGGAAGAAGATGGCAAGGGAACCAGAGTCAGAGGCAAAGAGGAGGTGAATGGTGACTTTCAGTAGGGCCGTTTCAGTGCTGTGGTGGGTATGGAAACCGGACTGAAATGTTTCAAAGAACTGGCAGGAGTGGAGATATTGCTGGAGCAGGATGATTCCAGAGCATTCCAATATTTTGAAGAGCAGCGGGAGATTGGAGATGAGCCTGAAATTATCTAGGTTGTCAAGGTCCAGATCAGGCTTTTTCTGGATGGAGTGATTGTAGCAAGATTGAGTGAGGGTGGCGCAGAACCAGTCATGAGTGAAGTGCATGATGTCAGGGACGACAGAGGGGAGACAGGCTTTGGTGAGGGAGTATGGGATGGGGTCCAGGTGGCAGGTGGTGAATTTCATGGTGGAGAGAAGTTTGGAGACTTCAGGTGGAGATGGGGTGAGAAGGATGAAAAACTGTGACTGGGTAGTGGATGGAACTCTGATTCTGGGGAGGAGTGGACGGAGGAAGAGGAGCCAAGTTGTCTGTGTATTGTTTCAATTTTTGAATGAAAAAAGGTCAGGAAGTTATTACATTTGTCTGGTGAAGGTGATTGTGATATTTTCCTTAGGTTTTATTAATCTGATGAAGGTGGAAGGGTGAAGGGGTATTTGAGAAGTTGGAGTGGATAATTTCAGAGTAAAACTTGGAGCAAGCATAGTTGAGTTTATGGGCTTGGGCATAATGAAATGATGGGCCTAATGAAAATCAGACATTGCTTCTGAATTTTGGTTCAACAGAATCATTAAAAAAATAATAAAACTGACCTGGACAAAAATTATGATAGCCCTAGAAAAGATTGAAAATAATTTGACAATAGGAACATGTTGAACAAAGGTGTGTAACGCAACTAGCATCACAGGTGTCTTCAAACGTTTAATCAGTCAGTTTGCCTATTTAAAGGGTGAAAAGTAGTCACTGTGCTGTTTGGCATCATGGTGTGTACCACACTGAACATGGACCACAGAAAGCTAAGGACAGAGTTGTCTCAGGAGATTAGAAAGAAAATTATAGACAATCATGTTAAAGGTAAAGGTTATCGGACGATTTCCAAGCAACTTGATGTTCCTGTGACTGCAGTTGCCAATATTATTAAAATGTATAAGGTTATGGGACTGTAGCCAACATCCCAGGACATGGACGCAAAAGGAAATGCAACCCCAAGTTGATCAGAAGAATAGTGCGTATTGCAGAAACAGAGCCTAGGAAATCATCCAAAATCATTCGAGCTCAACCCCAAGGTCAAGGTACGTCGCTTTCTATTCGCACCATGGGTCGTATTTTGAACAATAATGGACTCCATGGAAGAAGACCAGGAGGGCTCTACTATTGACAGAAAACATTAAAAAGGCAGCCAAAATGCATGCTGACAAGCCCCAAAGTTTCTAGGAGGTTGTCTTTTGAACTGAGCCAAAACTGGAGCTTTTGGGCCAGTCACATCAGCTCTATGTTTACGGAAGGAAAAAAGAAGCATACAAAGAAAAGAACGTCATACCTACTGTGAAACATGGAGGACTCTTGGTTATGTTAAGGGCCTGCTTTGCTGCTTTTGGCACAGAGTGTCTTGAATCTGTGCAGGGTAGAATGAAATCCTCCAACAGGATAATGCCCCAAAACAAATCTACCTATGGGTACAAATAAAGTAACCTGAACCTGAAAACACACAGCTAAAAACACCCAAGAATGGCTAAGAACCAAACATTAGACTGTTCTGAAGTGGCCTTCTATGAGCCATGGTCTAAATCCTATTGAACATCTGTGGAGGGAGCTGAAACATGCAGTCTGGAGAAGGCACCCTTCACACCTGAGACAGCTGGAGCAGTTTGCTCATGAGGAGCGGGCCAAAATACCTGTCGATAGGTGCAGAAGTCTCACTGACAGTTACAAAAATCACTTGATTGCAGCGATTGCATCAAAAGGTTGTGCAACAAAATATTAACTTAAGGGTGTCATAATTTTTGTCCACACCAGTTTAATTAGTTTGTTTTACAAAATGTCTCATTTCCATTAGTTAATTTTGAGAATTTTTTATATTTATTATTACTTTTGTCAGTTTCAAGTTATTTCAGTGACCACTGTGGGATTTTCTTTCTTTAACAGAAGGTTACCATCAAATTTGTCTGTATGTTCATTCTGGCTTATTTTGGACGTAAAAGGCCAGCACATTAACACGCTATCACCTTGACTAGCCAGCTAAGGTCTTTCTGTAGACCTCCTTTGAGATCGCTTTGGAGGGAAGAGGACGATACATTAGCCCACCTAGCCTTAACAGAGTTAGCCATTCACTCATTCAGGGTTGTTTCTGCACTTATTGTACCCCAGGGACCAATCATACACTTTCGACCACTGACACCACACACACTCAGTAATGCTTTATTTGGGCTTTTACATGGTCACATTCAGCTGTTAGCTATCTTAGCCTGTCTTTGCCATCATGAGCTAACCAGCTAAGATTAGCCTCAAAATGGCACTTGCCCCTCCTAAATCAAACTTCTTGAGGTGACTAAAGAGGGAGGGTGGGGTGAAGCAGAATATAAGAGCATTTAAAGAAGCATGCACTGAAAGGAGTCGTTCTGAAGAAGCCTGATCAAAATGGGACTGAAAATGGTGTCAGCATAATTAAAGACTGATGTATTTTGGCCAAAGCATGTCACAGACATTTCATTAAGATCTCTAGGAATGGTATCAACATGTGGAAAAAGCCAATTTTATGTAACCTTAAATGAAGAGCCAAATCAGTGAGCGCTGTTCTACCTGAGACAGAGTGAGGGGTGGAGATGTTGGGGAGAGCTGTAGGTTCTGGTGCTGGTGTGAGTCTCCTGTGTTCAGGATGAGATCAACCATGTTGTCCTGCCCGGGCTGTATTTCCATGGTTACTGTGGGCTGAGACTGAGAGGTGTTCACTCCTACCCAACACAAAAACAGCACTTTTTTTTTTTTTTTTATAAGCACCATCTAAACTGGTACCAAACAAAAAAAAAAAAACAAAGGAAAAACCTAATACTGTATCTCCAGATAAGTGGGATAATCTAAACCTGGCCATACTGAATACACAGGCCAGCATTTGTAGCTTTACCTTGTGCGCTACCCAGAGCCTGTATAGTGTTTAACGAGCCAAAAGAGGTGGCAGCTGCTTCATCTGAGTCGAGTGGGGTGGGCAGCGGAGGAGGGAACTGGATGTTGGTGAGGTCAGGAAGAGAACCGCCAGTGTTGTGGGCTGCTGGTTTCATAGAAGTCATCAGTTGCTGGTCTGGAGATGGGAAAATGCTGCATAAAAAAACAGAGAGTTGCAGTGAACTCAATGGTGGCGACACACAACATGCTGGATGATGGAACAGAAGCACAAATACTGGATAGTTTATGTCAATTACTGGGAAATGCTGCCAAAGACAAACAACTCCAGACATAGTTGGATTTCATGCACTTGGCTGGTGGTATTTTTGCAAATCTTTTGGCACTCCTGCTCATCTCACTTTGGCAGTTGTGTGAGTAGATCAAAATGTTCAACTACAGTCAGAGTTTAACTTCTAATCTATATTTTTTTCATATTTGTTTATTTGATGCATGGAGAACATATTCAATCAATAATACTGAATTTACATTATAATGTAGCTAAACCTCTGTACAGAATCATTGTTTTCTGTACGGCAATCAGAGTGCAGAAGAAGTTTCCTCATTAAAATGAAAACTGATGAAATACTCACTTGATACCAGGAACTTTACAGGGCTTGGACCTTGAAGTGTTCTAAAGGGGTGGGAAATACAAAATTATGATTACATTCACTGAAATAGAAAAACAGAATTTTATCTGAAAGTAGGATGTAAAAAAATACCCCTTTGTAGTCCCAGTTCTGTTTTAACTCATCTTCAGCCACCTCCTCTTGTTTAATTACTTCAGACCCTGGTACTGTGAGTAGGAGAACTGGAATAAGATGAATAATAATAATAATAATAATAATAACAATAATTTTTTCCTCTTTGGTTTACAGATGTCTGCCATACAATATAACTGTCTGTTTTTGTGTGGCCCATTTATATCTTAGGGCAAAAATACCTCCAGAGAATCAAAAGAAAACAAAAAAGAAGCTAGCCAGAAAGTGCAGCATTAGGGAGGTAATTAAGATGAGACAAATACACAAAAAATTCAATCAAAAGTGCTCCCGAGATGGGCATGATCTGCTCCTATGACCATCAGAAGTGAACTTCAATGCGCCTTTCATTGTACACAGGACACACCACTTAACAGTAAAAACAAAATAAAAAAATACCACAAAAAATAAAAAGGATTACAACAAAACAGAGCCCAGCCACCTCCATCAACTGCATATAAAGTCAAAAATCTAGAACCACAAGGAAAATGCCATTACAAAAAACAAACACATTTTAGCAGAACTAACATCAAGTGTAAACTGATGCTATGTTATTATTGTTTAGATTGTTTCTTCTTCTACTCCTATTTTAACCTTCCGTTGAATTTACTTAAATAGCATATTTATTGTATTGTTTCTCTACACTTTATTATACTCCACTAAATCTGAATCAACAACTTGGAACTTGAAGGATATTTTTGAGCTCTTCTGTACCTCGTTTTGGATGCAGCCCTTGTGATCCTCCATTGAAGGAGGTCTGCTGGACAGGGGTTAGTGTACTCTGATGTAGTGCTGAGTCGGAGTTTGTTCTGGCACATGAGAATTTGAAAACAAAAACACACACAGAGACACAAAAAGTGCAATGTATGGTAAGACCTAAGAATGGGCATTTACTTAAAAAGTACAAAACATCTGATCCACAAATGTAACCACTAGCAGGTATAGAGTGCAGTCATTAATTATTAATTATTCTGACAAAATTGTATGCTGGGGAGCAAACAGAAAAAAAAATCACACACATTTAATGATTAAAAACATTTGTTACTAAACACTGATTTAATAAATTTTCTGGAACAGCTTATGTTGAAATCTTCACTCATCTGCAGTCCTAAGTCATTAAATATGCAGCAATGCAATAAGGTTTCACAGTCAAAATTGATGAAGCAAACTACAAGTGCCAAAAACTGAACTTCTAAAGGTCACTTGAGACTGGCTCCAATCCCCATTAACTGTCACTCAACTTCAGAGCAAAAATCAGCAGATCCACAGACTGGTACACTGTGGTAGCAGGACGTGGTTTGCGTTCAGCTACAGGAAGATGATGGGTGTGGTTCAGAAAGGACAGGCCAGTGTTGGACATTACTCTGTTCTGTGTTGTGTGTTGGAACATGAAAGCTTACAGAAACATCTGTCCTGTTCTGCTGGAACTTTTTGAAGGCTCCAGTTCATGTTGAAGAATTTTTGTGTTCTTAAAAAGTAAATTCAGGTGGCTGTAACTTAGGCTGGAGACACACCAAGCCATCCTGTCTCAACGACATCCTGCTGCATCCCCTTTTGTCCAAACAGTCAAGCTAAAAAAAAAAGCTGCATCTGGACACACTGGGAAGACTACAGCTAACAGCTAATAATACATGTTCTGTACCCATGTTCTGCACCTACAACAGCCAATCAGTGTTCTCCTTCTTTGATAACTTCAATGCTGATTCAGCCAAAAAGATGGTGATGAGGTATTTTTGTGTTGACGGTGCTGGACACACGAAACGGACTAGCTTCACCAACAACTTGAAACTTGAAAGAGAACCATCAGTCAGCTTGGTGTCTCGAGCCTTAAAAGCACTCCTGGCAAGATTTTCAGATTGGTGCAACATCAATCACCTTCAACTACTGTAAATACCTCCAAAACAAAGGAGATGGTGACAGTTTTCTGGATGAAGAGACCTACACCAGCTCCAGTCACCAATGGAGGTATGGAAGTGGAAGTTGTTTCCAGCTACAGGTACCTGGGAGTGCAGATGGACGATGAGGTGGACTGGTCCAACTGCATGGCGGCAGTGTATAAGAAGAGACAAAGTAGGCTGTACTTCTTGTGCCAGTGTGCTTTTCTTTGGTGTGGTGTGCTGGGGGAGGGGCCTCGCTTTAAGGACAGAAGCAGACTGAACAGACTGATAAAGAGAGTGAGCTCCACCATTGGGGCTGAGCTGGACTCAGTTCAGCAAGTGGTTGAGGTGACAATGCTCAGGAAACTCAAGTGCATCCTGGACAAAAACTCTCACCCACTACACAACCTTAAGGTGTTTCGGGAGAGTACCTTCAGTCACAGACTGATACCTCCCCAGTGCAGGACAGAACACAACAGGAAGTCTTTCCTGCCAGTGGCCATCAGGCTTTTTAATGCTCAATAATAACCATTTTATCATTTTATAGTCTGCTTCTGAAGCTGAATGCATTCAGAAGTCAAATTTTATCAAGGTGTAATATTTTGCTAATCAAAAGTATAATATAAGATAAGATAAGCCTTTATTAGTCCCACAATGGGGAAATTTCAGGATTACAGCAGCAAAGGGATAGCAGCACTCAGGGCAATAGTTAATAAGAACTGGCTAGCCAAAAGCAGTAAACGAATATACATATGTACACAGATATATACACAGTGCAGAAGCATTGCAGCTAGATGGAATAAATAGCATTACGGTTTAAGTTACCCTGTAGAATATGAATATGTACCCAGACAGTATATTTCGTATTTAAATCAACAGTGTTGTTGCCACCCTCAGTAATGATTGATATTGTCCTAGTTGTATAATGGAGGGGACGATTTTATTGTGCAAGGTTGTTATGTTTAGTACATTCAATACGACCTCTACGAGCAGCCTTGGTTAGGTTATAAAGTCTGACGGCCATAGGTAGGAAGGACCTGTGGAACCTCTCGGTTGTGCTCCTAGGATGGCACAACCTACCGCTAAATGAGCTCCTCAGTGCGTTCACCATGTCCTGCATGGGGTGGGACTCAGACTCCAGCAGAGATGCCAGCTTAGCCACCATCCTCCTCTCTCCTATCTCCTCCAATGGGTCAAGGTGTAGCCCCAGAACAGAGCTAGCTTTTTTGATCAGTCTGTTCAGTCTCTTCATGTTGGCTGCCGTGATGCCGCTGCCCAAGCAGACCACTCCAAATATGATGGCTGATGCCACCACCGAATCGTAGAAGGTCTTCAGAAGTGCCCGTTGCACTACAAAAGCCCTGAGTCTCCTCAGGAGGAACAGCCTGCGTTGCCCCTTCTTGTAGAGCACGTTGGTGATGTGTGACCAGTCCAGTTTATTGCTCAGGTGAACACCCAGGTACTTGTAAGATGTCACCATCTAAATATCTGTTCCCTGGATGTTTACTGGTGCTGTAGGGGGTTGTCCTCGCCTGCGGCAGTCCACCACCAGTTCCTTAGTCTTCCTCGCATTGATCTGGAGGCAGTTCCATAGGCACCAGTCCACAAAGTCGTGGATAAGTCCTCTGCACTCCGCATCATCTCCATCAAGATTAAGGCCTACGATTGCAGAATCGTCAGAGAACCTCTGTAGATGGCAGTGTGGTGTGTTGTGTGAAAAGTCAGCAGTGTAGAGGGTGAACAGGTAGGGAGCCAGAACTGTTCCCTGTGGGGCCCCCGTACTGCAGATGATGGTATCAGACACACAGTCCTGGGTTCTTACAAACTGTGGTCGGTTTGTGAGGTAGTCCAGGATCAACGATGACAGGTGCTGGTCCACCCTTGCGCACAGTAGCTTGTCCCTCAGGATCACTGGTTGGATGGTGTTGAAAGCACTGGAGAAATCAAAGAATATGATCCTCACAGTGCTCCCAGGCTTCTCCAGGTGGGACAGGGAACGGTGTAGGAGGAACATCACTGCATCCTCCACCCCGATGCCATGCTGGTAGGCAAACTGAAGTTGATCCATTGCTGGTCCCACCAGGGGGTGAAGGTGGGCGAGGAGCAGCCTCTCCAGGGTCTTCATTAGGTGTGATGTGAGGGCCACTGGTCTGTAGCTGTTCAGGTCCTTGGGGTGAGGGGTCTTCGGTACGGGTACCACACAGGATGTTTTCCACAGCTGTGGTACCCTCCCCAGCTTCAGGCTCAGGCTGAAGATGTGCTCCACGATCCCACACAGCTGGTCTGCGCAGGACTTGAGGAGCCTCGAGCTGATGCCGTCCGGACCCGCAGCCTTCCTCGCCTTGATCTTCCTCAGCTCAGCTCTCATCTGGGTCTTAGTGAGGGTCAGGTTGGGGCAGGGGGGCTGTGTGCAGGGAGGGGGGAGGGTGCTAGAGGGAGGCCGTGGACAATGGGACTAGATGAAGGTGGAGGCGCAGTGGTTGGTGGGCAGGCGGAGAAGAGGGCAGTTGGTCAAACCTATTAAAAAAACAGTTCAGGTTGTTCACCCATTCCCTACCCGCTGTGGCCTGGGAGGAGGTATTCTAGTGCCCAGAGATGGTTTTGGGGCTTCTCCAGACACCACTGATGTCACTCTGTTGCAGCTTGTCCTCCAACTTCTTCCTGTAGCTGTCCTTCCCCTCTCTGATCTACCTCCTTAGCTCCCTCTGTACGAACTTCAGCTCCTCCTTGTTTCCCAACCAGAAGATCCTTTTCTTCTCCTTCAGCAGTGACTTTATCTCAGGGTTGATCCAGTTTTTTTTGTTTGAGAAACACCATATGGTCTTGGTGGGTATGGTGTTGTCCACACAGAAGTTGATGTAGTCTGTGATGGTGTGCATGAGGCCGTCGATGTCCTCACCATGTGGATCACGAAGCTGCTCCCATACAGTGGATTCAAAACAGTCCTTCAGAGTGTCCTCCGCCTCCTCAGACCATATTTTCACTGTGCGGGTAACAGGAGGTTGTCTGTGTCCCAGAGATTTGTACACGGGTAGGAGGTTAACCAAGTTGTGGTCCGATCTTCCGAGGGGGTGGAGCGGCGATGAGGTGTAAGCCTCCTTGGTGTTTGCATAAAATAAGTCCAGTGTTTTACTGTCTCTGGTGTGGCACGTGGCATACTGGGTGAAAGTGGGCAGAATGGAGGTCAGTGAAGTATGGTTGAAATCACCCAAGATGAGCAGGAGAGCATTTGGGTGTTGTGTCTGCAGCCTGCTAGTGACTGAGTGGATAACATCACACACTACCTCAGCGCTTGCGGAGGGGGGTACACAAATAACAATCCCGGCGACGTGAAAATTCTCTGGGGAGGTATGCCAGTCGCATGCTAACAGCTAGCAACTCAATGTCCTTGCTGCAGTGTTGTTCTTTAATCGTTATGTGCCCAGGATTACACCATCTGTTATTGACATACATTATCAGCCCCCCGCCTCTGCTCTTCCCACTGTCTGGTGTCCGATCTGCCCATATTGCGTGGAAACCCTCCAGACCAATGTTAGCATCTGCTGCTAGTTCTGTTAGTCACATTTCAGTAAACAACATAATGCTAATCTCTCTGAAGACGCTCTCATACCGGGACATAGCCACCAGTTCATCCATCTTGTTAAGCAGCGATCTCATATTTCCCATAATAACGGATGGAAGGACAGGTCTGTACCTTATTCTCCTCGCGTGCCACTTCACTCCAGCTTGACATCGTCGTCATTTTCACCTGATTTTTGTGGAATATCGGGTTTCTGCATTAGCATTGCGAGGCAGCCCAGTGCTAACAGCTGGCTTCTACTGTAAGCAATACGTAGCTCCTCCGCTCACTGGGTCGGAAGTCATTGGCGATATGAACCAAAAGATGGCTAATATCAATGCCAGCCCGGCGATCTATGTGTTCTTGGCATCCATGATGGATATGGGGTTGCAGGATCAAAAAGTTGTGGCAAGAAAAAAGACAGTAAATAAATCTATCTGTAAATAAATTTATTTACAGATAGTAAATAAATATCCTGTAAGATATGATAAGATAAACCTTTATTAGTCCCATAATGGGGATATTACAATGGGGAAATGCCATGCATGTACAGTACAAGTGCATCTCAATAACTTAGAATATCATCAAAAAGTTACATTTATTTCAGTAGTTCAATTCAGAGTGACATAATGCACGGCCCAGGAGACACACACACAGGCTCAGGATAGATTTAACAGCTTTATTAGCAACAAGGGAGTGTATGGCTGCGTGTCTGTGGAATAAGAATGTATTGGTGGTGGCGTCTGCGTCAGGCACGGGGGCAGGAGGCCGTACAGCCGGACAACCCTGTGGGAGAGAGCAGAGGGAGAAGGGTAACGGGCACCACACCAATACAGGGAATAATGATGGTAGCTGGCTTACTTGGTTGTGACAGGTGACTGGCGTCGACAAGGGCGGAGCCCGGGAGACAGCGACCTGCGGTACCTGTGGCAGCAGCGTAGAGCCAACGGCGAGGTGATGAAGTCCGCCGCCGGGAATGTCCACCTGTGCACAGGGGAAAGCTAGAGGAGAGAGGTAAGGGGAGCTTACCCAGGATATCTTCGCTAGTCGGTTTGAGATCCGTAGTAGCAAAGGGGCCGAAGTAGAGAGACGGCTTCAGGCGGAAGCCCAGGGCAGAGTGGATTAAATACCTCGCCGCTGACGAGGAGCAGGTGGCCGCGCGGCTGGCGCCGCTGATGAGCGGCAAGTCATAACAGTACTTCCCCCTCTAGCAGCGCCTCCTGGCGATGGTTTTTCCGGGTGCGCTCGATGAAACTCAGAAATGAGTGACCGGTCCAACACCAGCGAGGAAGGCACCCACTGTCTCCACTCGGGTCCATAGCCCTCCCAATCCACCAGGTACTGCAATCCGCGACCCCGGCGTCGGGCGTCCAAGATGTCAGCGACGGTCCAGGCCGGATGGCCACCAATCATCCGGGGAGCGGGGTGCACCGCAGGTGGAGGGCAGAGGGGGTCAGAGACCACCGGTTTGATTTTGGAGACGTGGAAGGTGGGATGGATGCGGAGGGAGGAGGGAATAGCCACATGCACAGCCACCGGGTTAATGATTCTGGTTATGGGATAAGGGCCGATGAACCGTTGGGCCAGCTTTCTCCTCTCACCCTTTAGGTTTACGTCCTGTGTGGATACCCAAACTTGCTGTCCCACCTGGTAGGCAGGTGCAGGTCTCCTATGTCGGTCTGCCGTAGACTTATTGCGCTCCGCCGTGCGTAAAAGCGCATTACGCGCCGTGGACCAAAGGGAACGGCACCGCCTCAGATGTGCCTGGACAGAGGGAACAGCCAACTCGCCCTCCTGCGCGGGGAACAAGGGTGGATCATAGCCCAAGGATGCTTTAAAGGGCGACATCCCGATGGCCGTAGAGCGAGAGGTGTTGTGGGCGTACTCCACCCAGGCGAGGTGAGAACTCCAGGACGTGGGTTTGGATGACGTGACGCAGCGGAGCGTAGCCTCCAGCTCCTGGTTAGTCCACTCCCACTGCCCGTTAGACTGGGGGTGATGGCCGGAGGAGAGGCTTACCTTGGCTCCCAGGGCGTTGCAAAATGACCTCCAGACGTCCAAAGAAAACTGGGGGCCGCGGTCGGAGACCACGTCGACCGGGATTCCATGCAGTCTGACCACGTGCTGGATGAGGAGGTCCGCCGTCTCCAAGGCTGAGGGAAGTCCACGTAGGGGCACGAAGTGGGCGGCCTTGGAAAAACGGTCTACAATGGTCAGAACTGTGTCAAAGTTGTTGGAGACAGGGAGCCCGGTGACGAAGTCCAGAGCGATGTGCGACCAGGGCCTGCCAGGGACGGGCAGGGGCTGGAGCAGACCCGCAGGGGGAGCGTTACCTGACTTATTGGCAGCACAGATGGGGCAGGCCCGGGCGTAACGGGCGGCATCCTTCCGCAGGCCTGGCCACCAAAAGGATCGCTGGAGAAGGTCAATCATCCGCGAAGCTCCAGGATGGCAAGTGAGCTTGGAGGTATGGAGCCAGTGTATGACGTCCCCCCGGACGGCAGATGGCACGAAGAGCCTCCCCTCCGGTCCGCCGCCAGGGTCCGGTTCCGACTCCTGCGCCCTCCGGATCTTGTCTTCTATGTCCCATGTAACAGCCCCCACGACGCACGACCTGGGCAAGATGGTGTGAGCAACGTCCTCTGCGGCCTCCGGGGCAAATTGCCTGGAGAGGGCGTCGGGCAGGCCGTTCTTGGAGCCAGGCCTATATGTGATGCTGAACTTAAACCTTGCAAAGAACAGGGACCAACGTGCCTGGCGGGCGTTCAGACGCTTGGCAGATCTTAGGTACTCCAGGTTCTTGTGGTCAGTGAGGACCACAAAAGGCAAGGCTGCCCCCTCCAGCCAGTGACGCCATTCTTGGAGGGCAAGCTTGATGGCAAGAAGCTCTCTGTCCCCCACGTCGTAATTTCGTTCCGCCGGGGACAGGCGCCGAGAGAAGAAGGCGCAGGGTCGCTTGACTCCATTGGCTGGGGACCGCTGGGACAACACCGCCCCCACCCCCGTGTCCAAAGCGTCCACCTCCACAATGCACTGCAGCACGGGATCGACCTGGCTGAGGACCTGGGAGGAGGAAAACTCCGTCTTCAGCGCCTGGAAGGCCGAAGCGGCCTCTTCAGTCCACCGGAACGGGGTCTTAGGAGAGGCTCGGCGGGTCAGGGGCCCGACGATGGCTCCAAAGTTCGGGACAAAGCGGCGGTAGTAATTGGCGAACCCGATGAATTGCTGAACTTGCTTTCGAGAAGTTGGTGTGGGCCAATCCACCACTGCTTTGATCTTCGCTGGGTCCGGAAGCACCTGGTCATGGGAGATGACGAACCCCGGGAAGGAAGTTGTCTTGGCGTAGAATTCACATTTTTCCGCCTTGACGTACAGACGGTTCTCCAGCAGTCTCTGCAGGACCCGCCTCACGTGGACCCGGTGTTCATCCCTGGACCTGGAGAAGATGAGAATGTCGTCCAGGTAGACGAATACGAACAGGCCGATGAAGTCCCGGAGGACGTCATTGATGAGGCGCTGAAAGACGGCTGGAGCGATGGTCAACCCAAACGGCATCACGAGGTATTCAAAATGCCCGTTTGGGGTTCGGAAGGCGGTTTTCCACTCATCTCCCTCCCGGATCCGGACGAGGTGGTAAGCGCTGCGGAGATCCAGCTTAGTAAACCAGGTCGCCCCCTGGAGGGAGTGGAAGGCAGTGTCCATAAGGGGCAGGGTGTACCGGTCCTTCTCCGTGATATCGTTGAGAGCTCGATAGTCGATACAAGGACGAAGAGATCCGTCCTTTTTTCCAACGAAGAAGAACCCTGCACCAACAGGAGAGGAGGACGGTCGGATGATCCCAGCACTGAGCGACTCCTTCAGGTAGCTGTTCATTGCCTCCTTCTCCGGCGCTGACAGACTGTAGAGGCGTCCTGAGGGGAAGGGCGCCCCCTGGTGGATGTTAATGGCGCAGTCGTAGGGCCGGTGAGGAGGCAGAGACATCGCCTTGGACTTACTGAAAACGGCACCCAGGTCGTGGAACTCTGAGGGCACTAGGGTGAGATCCGGGGGCGCGGTGTCCTGAGCTGTGGGAGGCGAGGACGGGGCGCAGGCCGCGGATTGGAGGCAGGTACCCATGCAGAAAGTGCTCCACGCAGAAACCTTCCCAGTCTTCCAGTCCAAGGCGGGGTTGTGGAGGCGGAGCCAGGGATAACCGAGGATGACAGGTGTTACTGAGGTGGGCAGGACGTAAAAGGAGATATCCTCCCGATGGTTTCCAGAGATGATCACCGGGACAGGGGATGTTTGGTGAGTTACTTTTCCCAGGGAAACTCGGGAGAGATTAACTAGGGCGAGAGGAGTATCGAGGAGGTGACAGTGGATGCCCAGTCGGGTTGCCAGGCTTTGTGAAATAAAGCTACCCTCCGTGCCTGAATCCACCAGTGCATGTGTGAGGTGCCCAGTGAGGTTGTGACAGAAGCGGATGGGCAGCGTCAAATGTGTGAGGGGACTTAACCGATTAGCGTCCGCGAGGCCCCCTACAGTGACTCGCGGACCACCTCGTTTGGCTTCTCCGGACAACGCTCCACCGTGTGCTGGCTACCTCCGCAATACGTGCAGAGGCCCAGGTCACGACTGCGCTGTTTCTCCGCCAGGGGGAGCTTTGTCCGGCCCGTCACCATTGGTTCCGACTCCTCGGAGACCTCCGGTGGTGGCAACGCCAGGGGGCGAGCTTGGGGCAGAGGTGCAGAGGCGCCCCGCGAGCGAGAAGACTGCTTCCGCTCGGAGGCGCGCTCGCGCAGCCTGTTATCCAAACTGATGGTGAGAGAAATCAGCTCCGCCAGCGTCTCCGGGGTATCCCGTCCAGCCAACTCATCCCTCAGACCGGAATTTAGACTGCGGAGGAAGATGCCGCAGAGCGCATGCTCTTCCCAGCCAACTTCCTCCGCGGTAACCCGGAAGTCGATCGCGTAGTCGGCCGCCGATTGGCTACCCTGTTGGAGTCCGAGAAGACGGTCGACCTGGACACTGTCCAAACGCGAATGATCGAACACTTCCAGAAATTGTCGCACGAACTGGCCATAGGTGAGGGTGGTGTAGCTGGGCTTCACCATAATGGCGTAAGCCCAGGTAAGTGCACGACCCTCAAGGAGATTACCTATATAGCCAATCCTGCTATGGTCTGAGGGAAAATCTCCGGGAACGCGAAGAAACACGGACTCACACTGCATAATAAAACCCCGAGCTCCACCCAGCTTACCGCTGAAGCGAGCAGGAGTGGGGATTGGTGTGAGCCGTGTTGGCGCACCCGGAGCAGGCTGGACGGCCACCGGAGCCACAGGAGCCACGCCACCCGGACGAGCCGAGGGGAACGGCTGCTGGGGGTCCAAGCGGTCTGATCGGTTAGTAATGATGATTAATTGATTCAGTATCACCTGCTGCTGATGAGCTATTAAATCCACCCGAGCCTCGAGGGTGGAAAGACGGCGTGCGAGCCCGCTGTCTGCCGAGCCGCTCTGCTGAAGCCGTACTGACATAATGCACGGCCCAGGAGACACACACACAGGCTCAGGATAGATTTAACAGCTTTATTAGCAACAAGGGAGTGTATGGCTGCGTGTCTGTGGAATAAGAATGTATTGGTGGTGGCGTCTGCGTCAGGCACGGGGGCAGGAGGCCGTACAGCCGGACAACCCTGTGGGAGAGAGCAGAGGGAGAAGGGTAACGGGCACCACACCAATACAGGGAATAATGATGGTAGCTGGCTTACTTGGTTGTGACAGGTGGCTGGCGTCGACAAGGGCGGAGCCCGGGAGACAGCGACCTGCGGTACCTGTGGCAGCAGCGTAGAGCCAACGGCGAGGTGATGAAGTCCGCCGCCGGGAATGTCTACCTGTGCACAGGGGAAAGCTAGAGGAGAGAGGTAAGGGGAGCTTACCCAGGATATCTTCGCTAGTCGGTTTGAGATCCGTAGTAGCAAAGGGGCCGAAGTAGAGAGACGGCTTCAGGCCGAAGCCCAGGGCAGAGTGGATTAAATACCTCGCCGCTGACGAGGAGCAGGTGTGCGCGCGGCTGGCGCCGCTGATGAACAGCGAGTCATAACACAGAGTGAAACTCATATACTGTATAGATTCATTACACATAGAGTGATATATTTTAAGTGTTAATTTATTTTAATTTTGATGATTATGGCTTACAGCTAATGAAAAACCAAATTTCAGTTTCTCAAAAAATTGATTACATAAGATCAATTTTTTAAAATGTATTTTTTAATAGAAATGTTAGCCTCTGAAAAGCATGTCCATGTACACACTCAGTACTTGGTAGGGGATCCTTCTGCATGAATTGCTGCTCAATGCAGCATGACATGGAGGTGATTAGCCTGTGGTATAGTCATTTGAAAAAATTTGGACACCCCTTTAAATATTCAGTTCTTTATTAAGAAATGTTCACATATCTATTTCTAACCTTGTTTTTGTTTTTATTTGCATTTTTAAAAATGTATTTTAGCCATTTTAAGTGGGAATGAATGTGGGGTGTTCTAAAAAAGATGGATTTATTCCTCACTATTTGTTTAGAATTACATTTTACAGAAAATTATGAAAAAAAAGACTTTATTTCATTTTTAATTGTTTAGTTGTATTACATGAATCTCCCAGTATTTTTAACACTGATATTAAATATCCATATGTCCAAATATGTAAAAAAAAAAAAAAAACACACAGGCTTATACAGGGTGTCCTAATTTTTTCACATGACTGTAGCCAAAGTGTTATGGAAGCCCAGTTTGCTTTGATAGCAGCCTTCAGCTTGTCTGCATTGTTGGGTCTGGTGTCTCTCATCTTCCTCTCGAAAAAAGGTCAGGAGAGTTTGCTGGCCAATCAAGCACAGTGATACCATGGTCATTAAACCAGGTTTTGGTACTTTTGGCAGTGTGGGCAGGTGCCAAGTTGCGCTGGAAAATGAAATCAGCATCTCCATAAAGCTTGTCAGCAGAGGGAAGCATGAAGTGCTCTAAAATTTCCTGGTACATGACTGCGTTGACTTTGGACTTGATCAGGTGCCAAGTCCTGTCATTGGAAATTAAGGGCACATTCACACGACCACTGTTTGGTCTGGACTAAAGGACCGAAGTGTGTATTCCATGGATAGTTCGGTTCATTTGGCGCCGTCTGAATGCGCCTGAAACTCTGGTGCAGCATCAAACAAGCGAACTCTGGTCCCCCTGAAAAGGAGGGGTCTCGGTTCACTTGCAAACGCAGTCTGGTGCGCTTCGCTTGCCGTGTGAATGCAAACGGAGTATCCAGTGAACCAAAGGGCAGACGTGCCCCTCTGCATTTGTGTCACCATAGCAACACACAGTGAGAAGAGAAAGTGGCATTTACTGTAAAGGTGCCTTCACATCAAACGCGAACGGATGAATTTTTCATGCAGCACGATTACATTATAACTCAATGTAAATACATGAAAAGACATTAATTCACCGTCTGGGTGAGATGCAGACAGGCGAAGTTCCCACTCTCCTAAAAAAGTAATCCTTGTTGAAAACTTGATGTGTGTTTCCTGGAAGCACGTCCATAGTAGGAATCCGTGGGTAAATAAATAAATCCAATATCCCGATTCAGCTGAAGAGCTCCTGGCTCTTCAGCCTCCATTTTGGGTAGAAAATAACAATAAAGTCAACCGCACGGATCCAAGAAATACTTCTATTGGTGAAAACCAAGGAGAAAAGTTTTAAAAATTGTCTCCTGGACTTGGAGTAGTGATGAGTGAGGAATGAGATGCAAGCTCTGATAGATATTTGGTCTGAGAACCAGATTTCTCAGCTGCTTGTGGCTACACACAAGAATACCAATGTTTTTAAAACATTTAGCAACATGGTGGCGACATGGGGGGGGGGGTATACAGGCAGCGGAGCTTTTCATTTTTATTAGTTTGTGGTGCATAAACACCTTACTGAAGGAAATGGTGTTATGCTGAGATTTGCTTGCTTGCCGAGAATTGCATCCCATTGTCGAAAAACCATAATTTAAAGATAGTTTACAAGAGGTAATACCAATTTTTACTTCTAAAAATGTACAATGGGTACTTCTAAAAATGCACAAATGTTACAAGCCTGGCTGTAGTGTTATATTTTATAGTTCTGGTGCATGGGATGCAATTCTTGGCAAGCGAGCAATTCTCAGCATAACACCGGTCCTGGCCAATCGACCAAATTTCTCTTCTTTGCCGAGATTTTTTCTTCCTGGTCAGTGGTGGTTTCGGCTACAGTGCCACAAATGAGCAACTGTTGTAACTGCATGACGTTGTCCAAGCAGTTTTGTCCGCTTGAGTGAAGTGCTGTGTGAATGCAAACCAAACCAAACGAAGGTGTGAAAATTCTCACCATCCCCCGCCGAATCAAACCAAGACTCCCAGGCTATCCTGGTGTGAATACAGCCTAAGGTCCCAGAATCTGGATGAAGAGTGGAGAGTCAAAGAATCCAAGTAGCTTGAGGTTCAGTGTGAAGTTTTCACAGTCAGTGATGATTTGGGAAGCCATGCCATATGCTGGTGTGTCAAGTGGTGCCAGCTTTCAATGCAGATGGCAATATCAGGCTGCTGTCTGCAACTAGACACAACTGATTTACCAAACTGAAGCTCTTCACAAAGTTTGCCTTGGCTCTTGATTCTTTGTCAGTGTAATTAACCAACAAATAATGTGACTTGTGGGCAGATCGGTGGAACAGTGGTTAACACTGTGGCAGTACAGAAAGTCGTGGGTTCAATCCCACCTAGCCAGTGGTGATCCTTCTGTGTGGAGTCTGCATGTTCACCCTGTGTCTGCATGAGTTTTCACTGGGTACACTGGTTTACTCCCACAGGCCAAAGACATGCACATTAGGTTAACTGGCATCAACTGGGCCCCTCATGGATTGTCACCTTATCATGGTGGGGGGTTTGCATGCCCTAGTGATCTCAGGAGCTATGTTGTCTGGGGAAATTTGCCTCTGGTAGGGTCACCCAAGATAAACTGGTCCTGGGTGAAGGGCCAGACTAAGAACGATGCAACAGACTCTCATGATGAATGTTAGAACAAAGATTCAGTGCACCCTGCCCGGTATGGGGTTACCGGGGCCCCACCCTGGAGCCAGGCCTGGGTGAGGGGCTCGATGGCTAGCACCTGGTGGCCGGGTTTCTGCCCATGGGACCCGGCTGGGTTCAGCCCGAAGGAGTTACATGGGTCCGTCCTCCAGTAGGCTCACCACCTGCAAGCGGAACCATGGGGGTCCGGTGCTATGTGGATCATGTGGCGGTCGAAGGCGGAGACCTTGGCGGTCTGATCCCAGGCTTCCTAAACTGCCTTGGGATGTGGAATGTCACCTCTGTAGTAGGGAAGGAGCCTGAGCTGGTGCGTGAGGTTGAAAGATACCGGCTAGATACAGTCAGCCTCACCTCAACACACAGCTTTGGTTCTGGGACCAGTCTCCTGGAGAGGGGCTGGAGCTTGGCCTACTCTGGAGTTTCTCCGGTTGAGAGGCGATGAGCAGGGGTGGGTATTCTTGTACCCCCCACCCCCCCACCTTGCTGCCTCTATATTGGAGTTTTACCTGGTGGATGAAAGGGTTGTTTCCCTGTACCTTCAGGATGGGAAATGGGTCCTGACCATCATTTGTGCCTGTGCACCAGGTGATGGCTCAGAGTACCCACCCTTTTTGGAGTCTCTGACTGGGGTGCTGGAGGGTGCTCCTCCTGAAGACTCCATTGTCCTACTGGGGGACTTCAATGCGAACGTGGGCAACGACAGTGAAACCTGGAGGAGGGTGACTGGGAGGAACAGCTTGCCCGATTTGAACCTGAGTGGTGTACAGTTATTGGACTTCTGTGCTAACCACAGTTTGCCCATAACGAACACCATGTTCAAGCATAAGGGTGTCCATATAGCCACCAGAGTGGTGGCTCAGTTGGTAGAGCATCCGCCCCACACCCGGGAGACCAGGGTTCAAATCCTGGCCGGGTCATGCCGAAGACCATATAAAAGCGGAACTTCCTGCTGCCCAGCAATAATGGAACGGAGGAGGGAAATTTGTGGTGGCACCTTGCATGCATGGCAGCGACCACTCTGATTCTATATATGTGTGTGATTAACATTGTAGATAAGAGAAACATAATTTCGTTCTACTGTACATGATTGGCTGTATGGATTTGAATGACAATAAGGATGGCTTATCCTTATCCTTATTATATGTGCACCTGGCACCAGGACACCCTAGGTCACAGGTCGATGATCGATTTTGTTACTGTGTCATCAGACCTGCGACCATTTGTCTTGGAAACTTGGGTAAAGAGAGGTGCAGAGCTGTCAAATGATCACCACCTGGTGGTGAGTTGGATTCGATGGCAGGGGAGGATGCCATTCAGACCTGGTTGACCTAAACGTATAGTGAGGGTGTACTGGGAATGTCTGGCTGAGGCCTCTGTCCGGGAGGTCTTCAACTCCCACCTCCAGAAGAACTTCGACCACATTCCGAGGGAGTCTGGAGAAATGGGGTCTGAATGGGCCATGTTCTCCACCTCCATTGTTGAAGTGGCTGCCCAGAGTCGTCGGTGCATCTCGTGGTGGTCATTAAGCTGAAGGAGTCCTATCAAGCTTGGCTGGCTTGTGGGACTCCTGAAGCAGCTGAGGTGTACCGGCAGGCCAAGCGGAGTGCAGCTCGGGTGGTTGCTGAAGCAAAAACTTGGGTATGGGGGGAGTTCGGTGAGGCCATGGAACAAGACTTTCGGTCGGCCTTAAAGAGATTCTGGCAAACTGTCCGGTGGCTCAGGAGGGGGAAGCAGCTCCCTATCCACACTGTGTATGGTGTGGATGGGGCGCTGCTGACTTCAACTGGGGATATCGTCGAGCTGTGGAAGGAATACTTGGAGGATCTCCTCAATCCAATTGACACACCTTCCACAAAGGAAGCAGGGCTTGTGGACGAGGGGGACGACTTGCCCATCACAGGGGCTGAGGTTGCCAAGGTGGTTAAAAAGCTCCTTGGTGGCTGGGCCATGGGAGTGGAAGAGATTTGCCCTGAGTACTTCAAGGCCCTGGATGTTGTAGGGCTGTCATGGTTGATACTCATCTGCAACACTGCGTGGAGGTCAGGTACAGTGTCTTTGGCATGCCAAACTGGGGTGGTAGTTCCTCTCTTCAAGAAAGGGGACCGGAGGGTGTGCTCCAACTTTAGAGGGATCACACTCCTCAGCTTCCCTGGGAAGGTCTATGCCAAGGTACGTGGAGAGGAGAGTCCGGCCGCTGGTCAAACCTCGGATTCAGGAGGAGCAATGTGGTTTTTGTCCTGGCCGTGGCACATCAAACCAACTCTTTATCCTCTCGAGAATCCTCGAGGGTTCGTGGGAATTTGCCCAACCAGTTTACATGTGTTTTGTGAACTTGGAGAAGGTATTCAACGATGTCCCTCGTGTTTTTTTGTGGGGGGTGCTTTGGGAGTATGGGGTATCGGGCTTGTTGTTACAAGCTATCTGGTCTCTAATAAGACAGCTGTGAGAGTTTGGGTCGTATTGCCAACACTCGGTTGGACTCATTCCCAGTGAGAGTTGGACTCCGCCAGGGTTGCCCTTTGTCCCCGATCCTGTTCATAATTTTTATGGACAGGATTTCTAGGCACAGCCATGGAACGGAGGGTGTCATGCTTGGTGACCACAGGATCTCACCTCTGTTGTTTGCAGATGATGCTGTCCTGTTGACTTCATCCAGCAATGACCTACAGGTCTCACTGGGACAGTTTGCTGCCGAGTGTGAAGTGGCCGGGATGAGAATCAGCACCTCCAAGTCCAAGTCCATGGTGCTCAGCCGGAAAAAGGTGGATTGTCCTCTCCGGGTTGGGGACAAGCTCCTGCCCCAAGTGGAGGGGTTTAAGTATCTTGGGGTCTCATTCACAAGTGAGGGGAGAATGGAGCCAGAGATTGACAGATGGATTGGAGCAGCATCTGCAGTGATGTGGACATTGTACCAGTCCGTTGTGGTGAAGAGGGGGCTAAGCTCTAAGGCAAAGCTGTCAATTTACCGGTCAATCTACGTTCCTCGTTTTACTGTACATGATTGGTTGTACAGTTGAATGACAATAAAGGGTGATTTAATTTAATTTAATCCTACCCTCACCTATGGTCACAAACTTTGGGTAATGACCGAAAGAATGAGATTGCGGATACAAGCAGATGAAATGAGCTTTCTTTGTAGGATTGCTGGACTCACCCTCAGAGATAGGGTGAGGAGCTCAGTCATCCGGGAGGGGCTCAGATTAGAACCCCTGCTCCTCCACATTGAAAGGAGCCAGTTGAGATGGTTTGGGCATCTGATCAGGATGCCTCCTGGACGCGTCCCACTTGAGGCGTTTCGGGCACATCCCTCTGGGAGGTCTCGAGACCCCGGAGCAGACCCAGGACTCGCTGGAGAGACTACATCTCCCAATTGGTCTGGGAACGCCTTGATATCCTCTCTGAAGAACTGGTGCAGGTGGTTGGGGAGAGGGAAGTCTGGGCTTCTCTGCTTGAACTGCTGCCTCCGTGACCTGGACCTCCGGAAAGCGGTAGAAGATGGATGGATGGATGGATGGCATCAACTGGGGATTCTTAATTGTCCTTAGGTGTGAATGGTTGTCTGTCTCTGTGTTAGCCCTGCGATGTTCTGGCAATCCGTACCCTGCCTCTTGCCCAAAGATGCTAGGATAGGCTCCAGCTCCTCCAAGAATTCAGCAGTTGAAGATTAATAAATGAATGAATGAATAATGTGGGTTGCAATCAAGATAAATGAGCTAAAAGCCTCTTTGTGAGTAAAGTTTTTGTATAAATAGCAGCAGTAGTTAGCACAAATTATCATGCATCTGTGTCTGTGCATTGCCCTTTGCTAAACAAATCTGCTAGAATTAGTTGATAAAGTCTGATATTTGACCTAAAAAAAATAAAATAATTGGTTGTACCTAATCTGAATTGTAAGATGATGACAGCTATATACGTGTTAAAGGTTCAGAACTGCAACTTCTGAGTGATAACACAATGTCAGTGGAATGTTTGTATATACACTCTACAGTCAGATCTTATGTATAGTATTACTAATCTGATGGCATCTTTACGAAAGGTAAACAAGGCGTATCAGTTCAAGGAAGCTGGATTTAAACCAACAGTATAAGCACAGCTGTTTAAATGATTTACTGGGAGTATTACACACCAATATAAACAGTCACACACAAACAGAGATGTCTTACCTCCTCCAACTAGTATCAGGTGGCGGTGACAGATATACTGAACCATATGGACAACTGTCAATGTGAAATTGCAGGTTAAGAAAATACAGCTGGAGACTGAAAGTCTTGGCAGATGTCTTGCATGATTTTTTTTTTTTTTTGCAACAGACAACAATACAATGAGCAAGTCAGCCCATAAATTAAACACATTTCTAAAGCTTGTAAATTACTTCAGGCTGAAGCAATTTACAAGCATCTGCAAAACTAATCACAGACATGAATAGCAAGTTCATTATTAATGAAAAAAAAAACATTTCTTCATATTAGTGTATATCTGTAATACTACCGTATGCTCCAATTAAATTATGCTTTAATATACATACTGTATGTTTGACCAGAGAAGAAACCTTTGCTCTTGAAGACCACTTTTAGACAATTTTTTTCCAAGAAATCTGCATGGAGTCGCAAAATGCCTTAAGCCTTAAAATGGAGGTAAAACAGGGGAATTACAAGAAAAAAAAATGGCCTGTCAACATTAGTAATAGAAGAGTTTTCCTCTTAAATATGTAATTTCTCCACTATCTTTCAGATTAAAAAAAATAAATGTCTGACTGTTTAATCTTATTTCTTTATCAGGTCAACCATGTTAAGGCAACTTCAGAGGGTGCAATATCTTGTAATACAGTAATATCAATATAATAGTAATATGTTGCCAAAACAAGCCTAGGACTGTAAATGCAATTGCAACTTTAAAATTTTTAATCTACTATTTGCTTGTTACCTCTACCAAAGAGGTAATGTGATCAAGGCGGTTTGTTTCTCTGTCGATCTGTTTGTCTTTTAGCAGGATTACAAAAAAACTATTGGATGAAATTTTTTATCAGTGGTGGCAGCTGGGCTACAAATGAACCCATTAGATCTCGGAGGTCATCTGAGAGCACATACCTCTACCAAGGTGGATGGCAGAGGGAGGGAGGGAAAGACGGAGGGGTCTTTGCAGAGGTATGCACTCTCTGAGTGCCCCTGAAGTAAGTAGATTTTTAATTTTCATCTTTATTTATACATTGCTTTTCTACACAATAAAGTTTATTCACATACATATTATTAAGTTTGTGTATGTGTGTGTTTATTGCCAAAGCCACAGAGATCCTCTGGTTATAGATATCCCGATCGAATTTTGCTACGAGTTACAATTTAAAAGATAAGTTTTCCACATAAATAAGTGTATGTTGTTGTCTAACTGTTAAAAGTATAAGATTGTGAAAATACATAAATTCAAAGACTACAAACAGACAAGTTGTCATGAACTGAGTTTGGATTTTCCCCCAAACTCAAGTTTCATGACTTTCCTTTGTATTCATATTTTTCTGCCGTATAGTTATATCTTGTGAGTTCCGTATTGCCTTCCGTTTTCCCTGCATTGACCATATTCTGTTGCATGTATTTAGGTTCTGCTTGCCATTTTCCTGTTGTTTTATTTCTACAGTTTTTGATATGTATTACTGAGGATAATTTTATTTTGTTTCCCCAGTGTTCCCTTTCTATGTTGACAGCTGTCAGGGTTGTGCAGCCTTGCATGGGCGTACCCTGCCGCCTGTCAATCTTCCAGCTGCCCCTCCCTCACCTGTCATTTCCACCAGCTGTACCCAATGATCAGTTTTTTGCTCCTTTCTCCTGCTCAGGCCAACCCGCACCTGTATTCACTTCTGTTATCAACTCATTCACCATTTAAGCTCTGTTTTCTCACTCTATGTTGCTGCTATGTCAGTTGATTTACACTGAGTGCTCCTCAGGATATTACCCTGTTTCTGCTTCCTCATCTCCTCCTGGGCTACGGCTCAGGAGCGCATCTGTTGTAAGTTTATCTAGTTTTTGCACTTGTGTTTGGCATAATGTTGGACTTTATTTTCTTGTCAATAAATGTTGCAAATATCATCCTGCGTGTGGGTTCATCTAGTGTATCTCTGTGTGCCTCTACGCGGCACACATGACAGTACGAAGTGGCCTGTAATAGAACCCAACGGAGATACTGTATTTGCACATTTTATTTTTTTCCTTTTTCGCCCACCTGTCTTTGGAGCAATTATGTCCCCAGTGCGCCATCCTCACTCCAGCAAAGGAGGGTTGGCAGCAGGGACTCCAACGGTGGAGGAGTGGGCGGTGGAATTCGTCCGGAGTTATGTGGACGAAGCCCTCGAAGCTCACGGACCCAAGAGGACGTGGGAATGTCTGTATGGAGCGATGGGGATTCTGGAGGCGCACCCCGGTCTCTGGAACTATCCACAGTGCGCGGAACTGCTGTCCATGGTCCGCGCAGTCCAGCAGTCATTTCCTGGTTTGAAGATGGGAGCGAATCCAGCCAAAGCGAGGCAGAGGCGCCCACCACAGCCTAAGTCCTCCGCCCACCTCGCTTCACCTGCACCAGCAGACATCTCGAGCTCCATGCAGACAGCGTCGTCCTGCCCCGGATCACCAGAGGAATAATCCCGCCTCCAGCTACAGCAGGCAACATCACACCCCAGAAGAGCAAGCAAGTTTCTTCCCTTTTCATTTCTAATTATAATGATGTGTGCCTTGCCTGTTCCCTGGTAGAGAGACTCAGGGTGTGCAGTCCTCTGAGCTGTCTCCACCTGCTGCAATCCATTCTACCCCATTTTTCCTCTCCGTGTCTCCTCTACTTCTCCATGAGCATCCACCAGCCCCCGAACAAAGCTGCCGGACAAAGGAGGAGCTTGTGGATCTGGAGGAGCCAACACAGAGCTGTTCCCCAGCTATCACGCTGGAGGAACCACCAGCATGGGTCCCGACGCTGAGGGAAACTGAGACTGCAACGACCATCATACCGGCCGTGGAGACCACCGCAGCCGAGAGGGAGCCTGAGATGGACCTCCTGAGGACCAAGCCCGGATCATAGTCATCACCTGGATCATCGGTGTCCTGGATGGCGGTGGAGCTTGAGATCAGGAAAGTGCTCTCCTTTGTGTTTCTATTTGCTGTCTTAGAGCAATGTTGTCTGACTCTTGGTGAGTACAGCATGGTGTAGCTGCTCACTGCATCCGAGCTTGTCTCGCTGGGCTCCGCCGCTGCCGGTGATCCTGATCCCTCTTCTCTCTCTATTGTCTCTGAGCCTTCTCCCAGGGTCACCGGAGATGATCCAGCACCACTTGATATCTCCAAAGGTCCAGGTTCACCTCTGGAGGTTGTCCAGAGTGTAGCTTCCCCCCTGCCCGAAGCCGTCGTGGGGGTTCCTCCTCAGTCTGAGTCTCTATGGGTGCTGCATCCCGGCCGGGGACCCTTGTGGGTGCTGTGCCCCAGCCTCAACCTGACATGGGTGCTGCGCTCCAGTTTAGGTCCACCATGGGCGCTATCCCCCAGCCTGGGGTTCACCGAGGGTGCAGCGTTAGCCCAATCCGGGTCCACCGAGGGTGCTGCGTTGGCCCAGCCCAGAGCCACTGAGAGTGCTGCAGTGCTCCAGCCCGGAGCCACCAAGGCTGCTGCAGTGCCCAAGCCCAGAGCCACCGAGGATGCTGCAGTGCTCTAGCCCAGAGCCGCCGCGAGTGCTGCTAAGCTCCAGCTCGGAGCCACCGCGGGTGCAACGTTACCTGAACCCGAGACCACCGAGGGCATTGTGGTCCCCTTCTCTCCTCAGTCAGGTGCCGTCGTGGTCCCCTCCTCTCCTCAGGATGACGCCGTCAGGGTTCCCCTTCCTTGGCTCACCTCTTCATCGTTGGGTCTCCCTGTGGGGGAGCTGCCTCCTGGGCCACCTTTCTGGTGCAGGTGGCTAAAGAACTCAGACCAGCTGCCTGAGAGACTGAGCCGCTGGGTTGGGTGGCCTTTATTCCCCGGCAGGCCACCTGGCCATCCGGCTGGCCTGGGACTTCGGTAGGCCACCTGACTGGTTTCATGCTGCCATCCGCTGGGCCTGGGACTCTGGTTGGCCCCCTGAACTTTAGAGCTCCGTGGGCCGGGGGCCTTAATTTTTTGTCTGCGGGTGTGGGCCCTGAGCAGGGTTGTTTTGTTCCCTCCTAGCCTGTTCCCCCCACCACCCGACCTGGTTAGATCGTTGTAGTTCCTGCTTGGGGGAGGGGGAGCAGGTTTTTCTTTTTCTGTTGATGTTACCCTGGGGTGTGTGGAACCCACTCCTTGCGGGGGGGGGGGGGGGGGCTCTGTCATGAACTGAGTTTGGATTTTCCCCCAGACTCGGTTTCATGACTTTCCTTTGTATTCACATTTTTCTGCCGTATTGTTATATCTTGTGAGTTCCATATCGCCTTCCGTTTTCTCTGCATTGATCGTTATCTGTTGCATGTATTTAGGTTCTATTTGCCATTTTCCTGTTGTGTTTTATTTCTACAGTTTTTTAATATGTATTACTGAAGATGTCATTTTATTTTGTTTCCCCAGTGTTCCCTTTCTATGTTGACAGCTGTCAGGGTTGTACAGCCTCGTGTGGGCGTGCCCTGCCGCCTGTCAAGCTGCCCCTCCCTAACCTGTCATTTTCATCAGCTGTACCCAATGATCAGTTTTTTGCTCCTTTCTCCTGCTCAGGCCAACACGCACCTGTATTCACTTCTGTTATCGGCTCATTCACCATTTAAGCTCTGTTTTCTCACTCTATGTTGCCGCTTCGTCAGTTGATTCACACTGAGTGCTCCTCAGGATATTACCCTGTTTCTCTGCTTCCTCGTCTCCTCCTGGGCCACGGCTCAGGAACGCACCTGTTGTAAGTTTATCTAGTTTTTGCACTTGTGTTTGACATAATGCTGGACTTCAGTTTCTTGTCAATAAATGTTGCAAATATTATCCTGTGTGTGGGTTCGTCTATCTATGTGCGCCGCATAGAGGTGCACATGACACACATAACTTATGTCATTGTTTTCAAAGAGCGTCAAGGGGGAAGTAACTAACAGTCCTCTGGATCAGCTGCAGCTCTCAAAATGTTTTTCATTTCTTTGGATATTTCTTTCACCGGTCAGAATCCATGAGGTGAGCTTTGAGAGGGAAACCGGCATCATCGTGTTAGGTGACATGTATAGTCCGAGACCAGGAAATGCAGGCCACTAAGCAGTTTTGCAAAAACTAAATATTACTCTTATTATACAACAACTGAGAACTTTAATTACATGGAAAATTCTATTTTAAACTGTCAAACATCACATGTGTAAATCACGACAAAATACGATCGGGATCAAAAGATAATTTCTCTCTTGCCATTCATTCCAATGGCGATTTTTTCGATTTAAGGCCCATATGCAGAAGTAGAAGGGGGGTGACTTAGGCTATCTATGGGAAAATAGTCATGGATCCAGGCTGCAGACCCCTGTGCTAACCTGCATTATACTGTAGCCTCTAAGAAAAGCAAAACAAATTAAAATACAGCATATGCATCTTTGTGGAACTGGCCTTCCTACTGAGTGATTAGACTGAAACCCCACAAGTGTTTTTACTTAAGCATTCTGATTAGACCTCTTCTCACAGCTGTGTGGGTGAGTACAGATTGTGGGTTATTAGCATCTCCATTATGCTAAAATTCATTTTGCTGTACATGTGGGTGAAAACAACAGTGGTGAGATCAGGTTATTCACACCCACGAAGGTCTAATCAATTAGACTGAATAAAACACCTGTGACTCTAAAACACCTTATCTCAGAGACTAGAGATAAACGTGCTAGCTAATCACACAAAATCTCCATCGAAGCTAAGTACTCTTCTTTTAAATGAGACCCAGACCATAGGTAAAACATGTCAGTGAAGGAGATCATTCTGAACTTCACCTTCTGCAACAAATTAACAGAGTCCAGTCTCAGCCTCTACATTAGTAAGGGCCCCTTTACACAGCAGGGAGATCGTTGAGAGATTGGGCCAATTTTTGATCCTTGGGATCATTTGGGAGATCCATGTTGTGTGTGTGTTTTGGAGTGAGTCAAAACTTTGAGGAGACGGTGGAAACTGTGGAGGTCACTGCAGGTCATAAATAGATCAAAAACTGGGCCAGATCTCTCAACGATCTCCATCCCTGTGTAAAGGGGGCAAAACATCCTGTATTAAAGGATATCTGGCGTCCATGTCTGTCAACAGAAAAGGGTTTCCTGTGAGGCGAAGTGATACGGTTGCGGTCCCGGTATACTCTGTCTACTAATCCATGGTGTCGAGTCGATCTGTTTGCATCCAACCCTGATTTCTGGGGGAAAAAAAAAAATTAAACTGACCCAACTACTAATATTATCTAATCAAGATTCATTAAAAAGGAACACTATGGTTTAATTCAGGTCTTTCATTTTCAAGTTATTTACTTACAAAAAGTACCACTTCAGACAAATATTTATTCTTAATATATGTTAGAGGGTTCCATGATTTATTCATCTATTGGCTAAAAAAAGCATTGCTCCTTCTTCCCATACAGTATCTCACAAAAGTGAGTACACCACTCACATATTTGTAAATATTTTATTATATCTTTTAATGGGACAACACTGAAGATATGACACGTTAAGTAGTCAGTGTACAGCTTGTATAACAGTGTAAATTTGCTGTCCCATCAAAGTAACTCAACACACAGCCATTAATGTCTAAACCGCTGGCAACAAAAGTGAGTACACCTCTAAGTGAAAATGTCCAAATTGTGCCCAATTAGCCACTTTCCCTCCCCAGTGTCATGTGACTCATTAGTGTTACAAGGTCTCAGGTGTGAATGGGGAGCAGGTGCGTTAAATTTGGTGTTATCGCTCTCACACTCTCTCATACTGGTCACTGGAAGTTCAACATGGGTTTGGGGCTGCATGAGTGCTGCCGGCACTGGGGAGCTACAGTTCATTGAAGGAACCATGAGTGCCAACATGTACTGTGACATACTGAAGCAGAGCATGATCCCCTCCCTTTGGAAACTGGGCCACAGGGCAGTATTCCATCATGATAACCACCCCAAACACACCTCCAAGACGACCACTGCCTTGCTAAAGAAACTGAGGACAAAGGTGATGGACTGGCCAAGCATGTCTCAAGACCTAAACTCTATTGAGCATCTGTGGGGCATCCTCAAACGGTAGGTGGAGGAGCACAAGGTCTCTAACATCCACCAGCTCTGTGATGTTGTCACGGAGGAGTGAAAGAGGATTCCAGTGGCAACCTGTGAAGCGCTAGTGAACTCCATGCCCAAGAGAGACAAGGGAGTGCTGGAAAATCATGGTGGCCACACGAAATATTGACACTTTGGGCACAATTTGGACATTTTCACTTAAGGGTGTACTCACTTTTGTTGCCAGCGGTTTAGACATTAATGGCTGTGTGTTATTTTGAGGGGACAGCAAATGTACACTGTTACACAAGCTGTACACTGACTACTTTACATTGTATCAAAGTGTCATATCTTTAGTGTTGTCCCCATGAAAAGAAATAATAACATATTTACAAAAATGTGAGGAATGTACTCACTTTTGTGAGATACTGTATATTTCAGGGATGGCAACAGGAAATTCTGATTTCAGCTGAAATCTAATTTGGTTGATTGACTTAAGGGGGGGGGGGGGGGGCGGGGGGCGCAGCCCCCCTGAAGCTGGGAGGTTCTCAGTAAAACAGAAGTACTTTAGACTGAAAAAAATGATTAAAAAAAATGAAATACTAGTCTTAGATAAATCATTAAATTTAATGAAAAGTTAAAGTAGAACTGAACTGAACGGCATTGAACGGCACTGGGTGATAGTACATACAATTATAAAGATAATTTATCATTGGCACCCCCTCCACAAATCCAGGAATCTTGGAGAAAATCGCGATTTTGAATTTCCCGCCCTGAAAAATCAGACAAATCCGCCGATTAACCGGAAGTGCAGCCGGAGTTCCGCGTGACGTCACGAGTGTGACCCAGTCCTCATGTTTACCATTGCAACCACGTCAACACTGGTTGTTTTTGGTGCATTTTGTCGTGATAGTCGACTACAAAACACTTCCAACACCTGGGAAGATCTGTTCAGTGGCCAAGGAAAGCTGTCATGGCGACAAAAGAAAAGAAAGGGGGAGGAAAAGCGACCAGGAAGCGATGCGTTTCTAGATATAGATATTACAGTCATCCCTCACTTATCGCGTTTAATGGGGACCAGAACCGACCGCGAAAAGTGAAAAACCGCGAAGTAGCGTCACCACCCCCCCAAGGGCGTCACAAGCACTATTTTGCACAAAAAGGCACAAGAGAACAGCGAAAAGTGCCACTAAGCAACACGAGCGATAAAGAACAATGAATGCGGTCTTCCTTCGCTGAGTATGGGCGCTCTGCAGGGAGGGAAGCTGGGTAAAACGTCTTGGCCAATCAGCTTGCGAGGTAAAACGTCTCGGCCAATCAGCTTGCGAGATTCCCGAGCGGTGAAGAGGTGGGCGGAGAGGAGTGGAGCGGTGGTCAGAGAGGTGGATTTTGAGTTGTGCGGGCTCTCCGTGTTGATACCTGATGTTCTAATGTAGTCTCCCTGCCTTTTGCTAGCGCCCGGGCAACTTTCGTGCCATTTTTTCTCAATTTTGAATTTTTGATGAATATTTTTGAAAAATCCGCGATGCACTGAGGGCGCGAAAGGTGAAACGCGAAGTAGCGAGGGATCACTGTATTTATAAACAGCACAGTCAAATGCAGAGGCCAGTTCTGTTCATGTGTATTGCCACTATAGTCTGTAGAAGTATTGTAATACATAGCCCAATTTTTTGAATGAATGAATGAATTTATTTATTTCGGATAGTACAGTACAGGTTGAAAGAAACTGAATGATATAACAACAAGGTCAAATTGAACAATGATTCATCTGATTATACAATTCAACGTAAGTTATCCGAAATGGGTGATGGCTGAAGCCACAGCTTATATTGCCCACCCATATTCCATCCAAGAATTCAAAAGAGAAAACAGGCAAGAGCGATTACAATTCAAAACAAAACTAAGACAAAATGTGACAGAGAAAAAAGAAAACTAAGCTACAACACAACACAGGCTGGATATGTTACAACTCGCCGCTCATTAGCGGCGCCAGCTGCGCGCACACTTGCGCCTCGTCAGCAGCGTGGGATATAAACCACTCTGCCCTGGGCTTCGGCATGAAGCCGTCTGATTCCTTCAGCCCTCTTGCTGCAGAGGAACCCCCTCATCTCCCAGCAAGATCTACAGCGTAAGCATACCTACCTTTGCCTTTCCAGTCTCTCCCCTGTGCACAGGTGTATTCCCCGGCGGCGGACCTCGCCTCTGCATTGCCGTCTGCCAGCTGCTGTCACAGGTGCATCAGGTCGCTGTCTCCCGGGCTCGCCCTTGTGCACGCCTGCCACCTGCCACACTCCTGCATCCTCCTCTGTCTCGTCACCGATCCTGAATGCCTCTTCACTCTGAAAACTCTGGTTTTCTTGACTGCTGGAACTGCTGGAACTGCTATCATCTGCCATTGTTGTTTTGTTTAGGGATCACACTCGTGACGTCACGCAGCGTCGTCTGCACTACTTCCGGTTTGTTTGGCACTGCCAGCCAGAGGCAAAAGTTTATCGGCTTATAGCTTGGCCATCGCACGGCCTAAAAATTTCTTTTATGTGTTGAAAAATACAATAGGTAATAAGGAATTAATCTGCTATTCTACTTTTTGCGCCAAAAGGTGGGTTCAGTTCTACTTTAACTTACTTTTTCTTCAATGTTGTCTCACTGTCTTTAGTCCAACATATTTAACAGTTCTATAAGCGTTTATTACACTAGTTACACTGGTCACCAAGTCACTTCTAATGTGAAACTTTCTTCCTTTTGGCAGCAAGCTGTGTCAGTCTCTGAACTTTGAACTTCATCTCCTTTTCTGGTTTCTTCAGAAACTCTCCGAGTGTTTCTGTTACCTCGTCAAACTTTGAGCCAATTTTCACCTTTACCGTCACTTTTCTCTCAAGCCAATTCCATCAGAACTTATTTTTGACACTTTTGTCTATTTCTAGCACTGATGACTCCTGATCCTTCGATAAAAATCTCATAATCCCACTGAAAACAATACCGAAAGCTCAGAATTCCAACATGAACCAGGGATGTGATTTGGGGTTGGGGAAATTATCTGAAAATTTAGCAGGGGGTCTGGGGGACATAGTCCCCCAGCGGGGTCCGGGGCAGAGCCCCGATGGGGGGACAAGGGGAGCGAAGCCCCCCGAAGCTCCTGGGTTTTTATGATTTTTAAGTACCAGAACTGTGCTTAAATGACATAAAACAAACAGCTGAATGCCACTTATTACTGTATAATATTGACTTATGTTCCAAGAAGATAGCATTCCTAAAATATTCCAACAAACATTATCCATCACATGCTTTAACACTTGATCAAATCAAAATCAGTTAATTTTATCTATTCCATAATAGAAATAAAATTCCAACATACCATTACTTTTTATAATTTCAGCATTCATTTCAGATCACCAGTTTCAATCTCCATTGAGTCTTGGGCTGTTCATTTTGCACAATCACTGATGCAGCCAAGTCTTAGAAATATTCAAGTTATGAGTCAATGTCCACTGTGCACTGTCAATTTCAAACTGTTTGGAATCATAAAAGTAATCTAACTAAATTGTTTTGCTATTTTTTTCTCCTCAACATCAATGTCAGGGCGCTGCAGGAGTTTTGGGGGATGGTTAACTTTTATTACTGTTTCCTCCCCCGCGCAGCCCAGCTCATACAGCCGTTGTACGCCGCACTCAAGAAACGGAAACCGGCGGACAGAGTCGACTGGACTTCTGAACGGGAGCAGGCGTTCTAGGGTTAAAACAGCTCTGGCAAACGCTGCACTACTGGCGCACCATGACCCGGCGGCTCAGATAGCTCTCCCTACCAACGCCTCGGACATGGGCATAGCGGCCGTCGTGGAGCAATGCGTTGCCGGTTCTTGGCAGCCGCTCACCTTTTTTTTTAGCAGGTCTTTGCACGACAGTGAGCGTAAATACAGCGTGTTCGACAGAGTTAATGGCTCTCCCCCTGGCCATACGCCACTTCCAGTTCTGGCTGAAAGGGCGCACCTTCACTGCGTTCGTGGACCACAAGCCGCTAACGTACTTAGCGTACTTTATTTTCTTGGAAGATAAAATAAAGCGGAATTTGGCGAATTACTGGAAAAATCACATCCCTGAGAACAAGCCGCCATGAATTTTTGACAAAGCATACAACAAGCCATTTGATTGGTCCAATCGTTTGCAACTATCCAATCGCAGGGCTGTTTACAATACAGCAGTAGCTTGAGTACATAACATCCGGGTTATCACAGGAGACTTGACGCGGAGAAGCGCCAAGCGCTTATGTAATCGTGTTGATTTTTGCTAAAGTCGGTAACAATAAGGTACCTTACCCCCCCTAAAATTTTCTCAACGGATTTAGATGATTCACAGAAATGATCAATTTGAAAATAAATCGGCGGAAATCCGCAGATCGGCGGAAAATTGCCATCCCTGATATTTGGGTCACATCAAATGCCCTCTTTTATTTTTTTTGTGTGTACTTTATTGATCCCCAGAGGGGAAATTCAGGGCATCCACCTTGATGGATGAAGCAGCCACAGTATGACGCCATCCCTTCACCATTCACACACATATTCACACCTAGGACCACTTTAGAGTCTCCGATTAACTTAACCTGCATGTCTTTGGCTGTGGGAGGAAAGCGGAGAACCAGGGGTGAACCCATGCAGACACGAGAAGAACATGCAAACTCCACACAGAAAGGTCACTGACGGTCAGGGGATGGGATCGAACCCACAATGGTCAGGGGTGGAATCGATCCCGTGACCTTCTTACTGTGCTGCCACTTTGCTAACCACTGCGCCACCAAGCTGCCCAAATGCAGCAAATACTGTATGTGAATGCATCCAGGCTTTAAAAATAAAGAGCCTGAGCTATAAGAGAGGGTAACCACCTTTGTGATATATAGTAGGTATGGAAAATACAGGTGCCTCTCAATAAATATGTCATCAAAAAGTTGATTTCAGCAATTCAATTAAAAATATTAACCTCCTATACTATATAGATTTGTTACACACAGAGTGATATATTTCAAATGTTTTATTTCTTTTAATTTTTGATGGTTATGGCTACAGCTCATGAAAACCTCAAATTCAGTTTCTCCAAAAATTTGAATATTACATAAAATTAATTTAAAAAATGGATTTTTTAATAGAAATGGCCGACTGAAAAGTACAGTGGATATAAAAAGTCTACACACCCCTGTTCAAATGCTAGGTTTTTGTGATGTATAAAAATGAGACCAAGATAAATCATTACAAAACTTTTTCCCCCATTAATGTGACCTATAACCTGTACAACCCAATTGAAAAACAAGCTGAAATCTTTTAAGATGAAAAATAAAACATTTACAGTAACCTGGTTGCATAAATATGCACACCCTTAAACTAATACTTTGTTGCAGCACCTCTGGCCTTTATTATAGCACTCAGTCTTTTTGGGTAGGAGTCCATCAGTGTGGCACATCTTGATGTGGCAGTATTTGCCCACTCTTCTTGGCAAAAACACTCCAAATCTGTCACATTGCAAGGGCATCTCCTGTACACAGCCCTCTTCAGATCACCCCACAGATGTTTGATCGGATTCAGGTCTGGACTCTGGCTGGACCATTCCAAAACCTTGACCTTCTTCTGGTGAAGCCTTTTTTTTTTTTTTTTTTGGATGTGTGCTTTGGGTCATTGTCGTGCTGAAAGATGGAGTTCCTCTTCATCTTCAGCTTTCTAGCAGAAGCCTGAAGGTTTTGTGTCAACACTGACCGGTATTTGGAACTAGGGCTGGGAACAATCCCTAATTTCCAGAATCGATTCGATTCCGATTCTTGAGATTCTGAATCGATTCGATTCCTATTCGATTCGATTCGATCCCGATTCGATCTGGGGAATTACCATTTTAATAGTCATTTTACTTCCCATGAAACAAAAATCTTCGAGACCTAATGCTGCAAACTGTACCAAGAATCTTCTAACTTTGTTAATACATAAATTATCACATATAGAACTGACCCAAAATCAGTTACAATAATGCACTTTTTATTATTTAACTTATCATTTCATAAAGTGCTCACAGGTGCTTTCTTTAGTGCAAAGGGTGTGTCGTGTCAAGTTAACCACCCAGAGTAAGTAAACAAATTCAATGCTTGAACCATGCATACATAATCTCACTGTACTTCAGTCCCTACAGGATTTTGTCAGCTGTTTTTGTGATTGTTGTGGCCCAAAAAGCCTGAATTTGTGGGAGCTTTTCCAAAAAGTTATGGCACTTCTAGAGTTTTTTTGCACTCAAAGTTGTGTAAGGAAGTACAAATTTTAAAGCAGCTGCTTTTTCCATAGTTTACAGTGATGCTATTCTATGTAACACCACAAGAAAAGCACAGGATTGCCAAAAATTTCCTGTTAAACAGTGATTTATTTAGAATTAAATGCTCAGTAAAATTGTAAAAAAAAAATGACCAACATTGTATTCTTGCTGAGAACTTAAAAAAAAGAAATAAAAGAATTTGTCATTACAACAACTAAATTGCATTGAATGCATGTTAGTCTGGAGAAAATGATGGCAGCACCTCCTTGAATCTTGAATTTGAAGGTCTTCTTCTGTGCTGAAATCCACATGAAGAAGGGATGCTCCTCCACTGATGACCTCTGACCTTCAGAAGGTCTCAGTGAGAATGAAGCTTCCAGTCTTCACACATCTGAAGGCAGATAAAAAGAATAGATTTCACAGTAAAATTAACATTCATATTTTTAGATCGCCACACCACAGTAGGGTTTAATAATTTAGTTTTTTTTGTTTTGTTTATATTTTAACTACAAATTAACTTTCAATGTTTGAAAAGGGTTTCAATTCATTTCCTGGGAAGATTTGTTCATTTCAATTTAGTTCTACTGAGTAAAAATAGCTTGTTGTACTGCAGCCTTTATTAATTCTACCATCTTAATTTTACTGTGATTTATTCTCTTCACATCTCTTACTTAAGTGGCAGAAGTCCATAATCTCATAAAATATACCTTTATTCTGCATTTATTCACAGCGCTTAACCAACAGTTCTCTCTGTGTCCATAGTTTGTAAAAGAAACCACCATCATGCCGGATAAATTATTAACTGACGACACAAACGTTAAAACAAACAAATGATATTATACTTACAATCTCAGCAGCTCCAAGTCTCCCTCTGCTTCACGGGTTTCAGTCTCCGTGCATTTTCCGTTTATCAGTCGTCAACTTTATGTTCCAACACAGCGCTGCACGGAGTAAAAATCCGTTTATCCCCGCTTTATGAAAAATATTCAGAAGCTGTTGAGGACAGTCTTTACGGTGACTTTTGTTGCTAAATTAAGAAACATGCACGTTAATAACGCCGCTCATGTAAACATGAAAGACGTGTGCACGCGCCGCAGGGAACACAGAAGTTTTATTTATGAAAAATATTCAGAAGCTGTTGAGGACAGTCTTTACGGTGACTTTTGTTGCTAAATTAAGAGACACGCACGTTAATAACTCCGCTCATGTAAACACGAAAGTAAAGACATGTGCACGCGCCGCAGGGAACTCTTGCCGGATGAGAACCGTTTTAACACCACAGAAGAAGAACTAGCAAATACGTTAGCTTGCTAGCTCCGTTAGCGCGTCGGCTGTTTATGGTTCTTGGCCGTTGTTCCTGGCTCACTAACCCGGTTTCGACCTGATTATACTCAGCAGACGTTCGCAAACGTAAAAATATTATATTAAAATATATTAAATATATTATATTAAAAGATCGATCCGCGGATTTTGTGGATCAATATCGGCTCAGTCAAACGTGGATCGATCTATATCGATATATCGATCTTTTGAACCCACCCCTGTTTGGAACTGTTCATAATTGCCTCCACCTTGACTAAGGCTCCAGCTCCAGCTGAAAAAAAAAAAAAAAAACAGCCCCAAAGCATGATGCTGCCACCACCATTCTTCACTATAGGTATGGTGTTCTTTTGGTGATGAGCAGTGTTGTGTTTGCACCAAATATACCTTTTGGAATTACAGCCGTGGACAAAATTGTTGGTACTCCTCTGTTAATGAAAGAAAAACCCAAAATGGTCACAGAAATAACTTGAATCTGACAAAAGTGGTAATAAATAAAAATTCTATGAAAATTAACCAGTGAAAATCAGACAATGCTTTTGAATTGTGGTTCAACAGAATTACTTTAAAAAATAAACTCATGAAACAGGCCTGGACAAAAATGACGGTACCCTTAACTTAATATTTATTACCTCAGCAGTGCCACAGGCTGATCACCTCCATGCCACGCCACATTGGTACAGTAATGAATCCAAAAGGAGCCCCGACCAAGTATTGAGTGTGTACATGGACATACTTTTCAGTCGGCCAACATTTCTATTAAAAAACAATTTTTTAAAAAAAATTAATTTTATGTAATATTTAAATTTTTTGAGAAACTGAATTTGGGGTTTTCATGGGCTGTAAGCCATAATCATCAAAATTAAAATAAATAAACACTTGAAATATATCACTCTCTGTGTAATGAATCTATATACAGTATAAATATACGGTGTTGCTCGAACAACAAACCCTGGATCAACCCTGAGATAAAAACACTTCTGAGAGAGAAGAAGAGGATCTTCAGGTCGGGGAACAGGGAGATGCTGAAGTCCGTACAGAGGGAGCTGAGGAGGAAGATCAGAGAAGGCAAGGACAGCTTCAGGAAGAAGATGGAGGACAAGCTGCAACACAGCGACATTGGCGGGGTCTGGAGAAACCTTAAAACCATCTCTGGGCTCCAGAATACCTCCTCCCAGGCTACGGGGGGCAGGGAGTGGGCAAACAATCTGAATCTGTTTTTTAATAGGTTTGACCAACCGCCCTCCCCCCGACTGCACAACAACCACTGCTGCCTCTAAAGTCATCGAGACCTGCTGTCCACACCCCACTCCACCAACACCCCCCCACTCCCAGCACACAGCCCCCCAACCTGACCCTCACTAAGACCCAGGTGAGGACAGAGCTGAGGAAGATCAAGGCGAGGAAGGCCTCGGGACTGGACGGCATCAGCTCGAAGCTCCTCAAGTCCTGTGCAGACCAGCTGTGTGGGATTGTGGAGCACATCTTCAACCTGAGCCTGAAGCTGGGGAGGGTACCACACTTGTGGAAAACATCTTGTGTGGTACCTGTACCAAAGACTTCCCACCCCAAAGACCTGAACAGCTACAGACCAGTGGCCCTGACGTCTCACATGATGAAGACCCTGGAGAGACTGCTCCTTGCTCACCTCCGCCCCCTGGTGGGACCAACGATGGATCCACTCCAGTTCGCCTACCAGCATGGCATTGGGGTGGAGGATGCAGTGATTTTCCTCCTTCACCATTCCCTGTCCCACCTGGAGAAGCCCGGGAATGCGGTGAGGATCATGTTCTTTGACTTCTCCAGTGCTTTCAACACCATCCAACCGATGATCCTGAAGGACAAGCTGCTGTGCGCAGGGGTGGACCAGCACCTGTCATCATGGATCCTGGACTACCTCACGAACCGGCCACAGTTTGTGAGAACCCGGGACTGTGTGTCCGACACGATCATTGGTAGCATGGGGGCCCAACAGGGAACGGTTTTGGCTCCCTTCCTGTTCACCCTTTATACTGCGGACTTCTCACACAACAAACTGCCATCTACAGAAGTTCTCTGATGACTCTGCGATCGTCTGCCTCATCTCCAATGGAGATGAAGCTGAGTACAGTGGACTTATCCAGGACATCGTGGGCTGGTGCCATCGGAACTACCTCCAGATCAACGCGAGGAAAACTAAGGAGCTGGTGGTGGACTGCCGCAGGTAAGGACAACCCCTCACAGCACCAGTAAACATACAGGGAACAGACATTGAGATGGTGACATCCTGCAAGTACCTGGGTATTCATCTGAACAATAAACTAGACTGGTCACACAACACCGACACACTCTACAAGAAGGGACAGCGCAGGCTGCTCCTGCTGAGGAGGCTCAGGTCTTTTGGTGTACAAGGGGCGCTGCTGAAGACATTCTACGACACAGTGGTGGCATCAGCCATCACTTTTGGAGTGGTCTGCTGGGGCAGTGGCATTACAGCAGCCGATAGGAAGAGACTGAACAAACTGATCAAGAAAGCTAGCTCTGTCCTAGGGCAACGCCTTGACCCAGTGGAGGAGACAGTAGAGAGAAGGATGGTGGCTAAACTGTCATCTCTGCTGGAGTCTGAGTCCCACCCTACGCAGGACATACTGAATGCAGTGAGGAGCTCATTTAGCAGTAGACTACATCATCCTAGGTGCGTGACCGAGAGGTTTCGGAAGGTCCTTCCTACCTACGGCTGTCAGACTGTATAACCTAAGCAGGGCTGCTTGCAGAGATAGCAAAAAAACGTGACGACGTAACAGTATAACAGTGTTGCTATCCCTGTGCTGTTGCAATCCTGGAATTTCCCCATTGTGGGACTAATAAAGGTTTATCTTATCTTATATAATATATGGGTTTCACTTTCTGAAATGAGTGACCAAAAATATTGAATTTTTTCATGATATTCTAATTTTTTGAGATGTACCTGTAGACACGAGATATTTCTGATCATAGTCTGGTACAGACGTGGACAAAATTGTTGGTACCCCTCTGTTAATGAAAGAAAAACCCACAATGGTCACAGAAATAACTTGAATCTGACAAAAGTGGTCATAAATAAAAATTCTATGAAAATTAACCAATGAAAATCAGACAATGCTTTTGAATTGTGGTTCAACAGAATTATTTTAAAAACAAACTCATGAAACAGGCCTGGACAAAAATGATGGTACCCCTAGAAAAGATTGAAAATAATGTGACCATAGGGACATGTTTAACCAAGATGTGTCCTCTAATTAACATCACAGGTGTCTACAAACTTGTAATCTGTCAGTCGGCCGATTTAAAGAGTGACAAGTAGTCACTGTGCTGTTTGGTGACATGGTGTGTACAACACTAAACATGGACCAGAGGAAGCAAAGGAGAGAGTTGTCTCAGGAGATTAGAAAGAAAATTATAGACAAGCATGTTAAAGGTAAAGGCTATAAGACCATCTCCAAGCAGCTTGATGTTCCTGTGACTACAGTTGCACATATTATTCAGAAATTTAAGATCCACAGGACTGTAGTCAACCTCCCTGGACGTGGCCGCAGGAGGAGACGGATAATACGAATGGTAACAAAAGAGCCCAGAACAACCTCTAAACACATTCATGGTGAACTCCAAGGTCAAGGTACATCAGTGTCAGATTGCACCATCCGTTGTTGTTTGAGCCAAAGTGGACTTCATGAGAGACGACCAAGGAGGACAACACTGTTGAAAACAAATGATAAAAAAGCCAGACTGGAATTTGCCAAACTGCATGTTGAAAAGCCACAAAGCTTCTGGGAGAATGTCCTATGGACAGACGAGACAAAACTGGAACTTTTTGGCAAGGTACATCAGCTTTATGTTCATAGACACAAAAATTAAGCATACCAAGAAAAGAACACTGTCCCTACTGTGAAACATGGAGGAGGTTCTGTTATGTTCTGGGGCTGCTTTGCTGCATCTGGCACAGGGTGTCTTGAATCTGTGCAGGGTACAATGAAATATCAAGACTATCAAGGTATTCTAGAGAGAAATGTGCTGCCCAGTGTCAGACAGCTTGGTCTCAGTCGCAGGTCATGGGGTCTTGCAACAGGATAATGACCCAAAACACACAGCTAAAAACACCCAAGAATGGCTAAGAGCCAAACACTGGACTATTCTGAAGTGGCCTTCTATGAGCCCTGATCTAAATCCTATTGAACATCTGTGGAAGGAGCTGAAACATGCCGTCTGGAGAAGGCACCCTTCAAACCTGAGACAAATGGAGCAGTTTGCTCATGAGGGGTGGGCCAAAATACCTGCTGAGAGGTGCAGAAGTCTCATTGACAGTTACAGAAATTGTTTGATTGCAGTGATTGCCTCAAAGGGTTGTGCAACAAAATATTAAGTTAAGGGTACCATCATTTTTGTCCAGGCCTGTTTCATGAATTTGTTTTTTAAAATAATTCTGTTGAACCACAATTCAAAAGCATTGTCTGATTTTCATTGGTTAATTTTCATAGAATTTTTATTTATTACCACTTTTGTCAGATTCAAGTTATTTCTGTGACCACTGTGGGTTTTTCTTTCATTAACAGAGGGGTACCAACAATTTTGTCCACGTCAAAAACAACACTCTGGAGATTAAACCCATTGGTGCTAATAGGACAGTTCAAGGAAGAAATGGAAAAAGGAATACAGACATACATAGAGGACAATGATAATGGGGAGGTGTCCCTGGCTGTGGGGTGCATGCAAAGTTGTATTGAGAGGGAAAATAATTTCTAAATGTGCTTTTCTACAAAAAATGAAGGAAAAAAAAATTGTTGATTTACAAGCACGATTCGACCAACAGTGAGCTGTGTGGAGTTTGCATGTTCTCCCCATGTCTGCGTGGGTTTACTCCGGGATTTCTCCGGTTTCCTCTCACATGCCAAAAACATGCAAGTTAGGTAAACTGGCATCATACTGGAGATTCTAAATTGTCCTTAGGTGTGAATCTGAGAGTGAATGGTTGTCTGTTTCTCTGTGTTGGCCCTGTGATGGAATGGCGATCTGTCCAGGGTGTACCCTGCCTCTCGCCCAAAGATGCTGGGATAGGCTCCAGCCCCCCGCAATCCAAAAAGGATTAAGCGGAAGAAGCTGGATGTATGGATGGATTAAAAAGATTAGAAGATTATAAAATAATATAGATGAGAAGAACAACCAGGAAATTAAAAAGGCAAAGAAAGAGATAAATGACATTTACACTGAAGAGACTGAAAGAAAATTGATGTATATGAAACAAGGATATTATGGAACTAGAAGCAAATCTGCACAATTGTTAGCCTACAGGTAGAAGAAACAGCAAGCAAAAAAATGCATGTTCAAGATACGGGACCCTCAAACCAAAGTAATAAGATATAAGACTGAAGATACATAGGATAGTTTTGAAACATATTACACAAAATTATACAACCAGCCAAAAATTAATAATGAAG